>JAJCXA010000023.1:0-284579 GCA_026770245.1 Clarireedia aff. paspali H2
TATCGAGTCGAAGGATAAAAATAGTCGAACGTCGTTGTCATGGGCTGCTGAGAATGGGCGTGATGAGATTGTGAAATTACTGCTCGAAAAAGGCGCTGATATCGAGTCGAAGGATAGCGAATATAGTCAAACGCCGTTGTCATGGGCTGCTAAGAATAGGCACGATACGGTTGTGAAATTACTGCTCGAAAAAGGCGCTGATATCGAGTCGAAGGATGGATTTGGTTATACGCCGCTGTTATTGGTTGCCAGGAATGGGCACGATATAGTTGTGAAATTGCTACTTGAAAAAGGCGCTGATATCGATTCGAAGGATAGCGTTGGTCAAATGCCGCTATTATGGGCTGCTGAGAATGGGCATGATACGGTTGTGAAATTGCTACTTGAAAAAGGTGCTGATATCGAGTCGAAGGATAGCGTATTTGGTCGAACGCCGCTGTTATGGGCTGCCAGGAATGGGCATGATACGGTTGTGAAATTGCTACTTGAAAAAGGTGCTGATATCGAGTCGAAGGATAGCGTATTTGGTCGAACGCCGCTGTTATGGGCTGCCAGGAATGGGCACGATACGGTTGTGAAATTGCTCGAGAAAGCGCAAGTCTTACTATCGTGAAATGACCGCTGACCTTCTCACTTACGTTCTAATTAACTGTTAAGTATGTGGACCGAAATGAAAGATTCTGTACATTTGGGCAAGGACTATATATTTATTCATCATTTGATTGAAATAGTTCTACTACTTTATCAATAGATAGACGATCATCCTTCAATTCAGAAAGTAAATAATAGGGATGGAAGTGAAGGTGCCTCCACGGCAGTGGCCCTCGGAGAGCCAGTAGAGGTAGTAAGTGCTGCGGCGTTGATTTATGGTTCTTAACCAAAACATATTCCCCAGCAACAATGGCGGTGCCGTGAAAGGTCTCGCTGGGTACACTTGCGTCGTGTATCCACATGGTTGCAGGAGTGCTTATGTCGTCGACTTCTCCCGGCTTGATGAGGGTGTAACAGCTCCTAGAGTCCACGCGCTCACGCGAATACATGCGGTTGGATGACTTGTCATCAATCTTGCACTACCTGGCTGCTGAAGGAAGGCTCTGGAATTCTTTGGATCAAAGGCAAGCCAGGCCAGGCTCAGGGAAATCGAGATTGATGGGATGAATTCCTCGTTCGCGACTTCGAGAAGCAGGCCTTCTAAGTTATCAAAATTCAATTCAGCTCTCGCTCTTCCTACATGGCCGTGGCACCAAGTTACAGAAAAGCCGGCTTGGGATGTTTCGATCTCTCCTACACCAATTACTGTCGCGGCTCTGGCGATAAGACGATCCGGCTCGGGGATACAGCGACAGGGGAGCTGCAGCAGATGCTCGAGGGACACACAGGTTGGGTTAGGTCGGACGCTTTTTCTCCAGATAGCAACTATCTGAGACGATCCGGCTCTGGAGGTTCAAGTTGCACTGCAGTTGCTCACTCACTGGTCAAGGAGCCGAAAGCATCAATCAATACCACAAATAACCAAAATCAAAATAGTTTACACACTTCCAGCTCAGGACTTTCTTCAATCTTCATGGAGTGAGGCTTCTTTTCTCACCCGTCCTGATGATGATGATGATGCGATTAATGCTGAATTTTCGGCAAAATTCCTCCTGCTTCGTACAATAACCCAACCTCTCTCCATGCTAGCAAAGAAATAATTCAAATATAAAAGCGCTTTTGATAGAACTAGTACTCAACACAAAAAACCACAGATCATACAAAAGAGATAAAACTCCACATGAGCTTGGTTCTCACTGAGAGGAACCGTTTAACTACAACAAGTCAAATCCTCACAGAGACTGCCACAAGTAGTCAAACATTTCGCTGCCTCAATAACATCTAAGATGGCACCATTCGGGGCTTCGGCTTGCAAAGTCACGCTATGGATACCATAAGCATGGAAACATGCCCTAACAAGCTTTGCTTGTCCCATAAATCCTCTAATTTCAACCTCATTCGTCACTATGTGTGCACTTGCAATTGTCTTTTGCTGGCACAAACCCCATATGTGAAGTTCATGGATAGATAGTATACCGGGAATGCTTTCGATATCGTGTTTGACGTCTTCAATATTGACCCCAAGAGGCACAGATTGAAGGAGTATTGAGCCAGAACTCCTGACTGTGACAGCCATTAGTCGGACACATCACGTGCTAACTTAGAGAAAATAATTATACTTATTGAGAATGTTGAGATTATTATCATAATCGATATGCCCATGCTGACACCCGGATCCGCATAAAAACGAGCAGAGGAATGAGCTCGCCAAATCACAAGTGCGGCAATTATTACCCCAATGTTATTTATTGCATCCATTAAAACATGCAAGAGTACTGCCAGTGAGGCAAGATCTCGTTTATAACCTCTAATAGGTGGCTGCTGAAGCGTATGTTTGTGACCTTTATGGCATTTGGCAATGTTTGAGCGGGACGTGGTGATGGAATTAACACACAATGTTTCGGCGCTCGATTGCTCGAGGTCTTCCGTGGTAGCGAAATGTCCTCTACCATGACCGTGATGATGCCCATGATGGCCGTGATCTTGATACGAGTTAGCCTTGCAAAATGGAGAAAGGTGAGTGGTGTACCATGTATGAGAAATGCACTGATCAAATTCGAGATGAGACCAACGCAGCCAATGATCAACATCAATTTCGGGTCGTCAACTTCTAGAAAAACTTCAGCCGATGACCTCACTAGATGAGGAGCATTATACTTTGTAGATATATAAAACGATTGATAGATTGTACGAAGATGCTGACTCCTAGAGCGAGTAGGAAGACTCCATTGAAGAAGGCACCAAGGACTTCTGCGCGCTGCCAACCGAAGGAAAGGCTATCCGGAGAAGTAGGACGTTGCGATATCTAGGAGAGTTATGAGCTTGCTGAAACATCGGACCATGATAGACGAGACGCGTACCTTCAATGCTGTCAATGCAACTATGAAGCCGATGACATCGTTAAGCTAGCGTTGGTCAGACGAGATTCGGTAGAAATTCGACAAGATTGGCGAGGGAAGTTTCAGGCAGACAAAACATACATAGTGGAAGGCATCGGCAATTAGGGCAAGAGACTTTGTGTAGAAGCCCACTGTAGATATGCATTCAGTTCCTCAGATCGAGCCATGGACGGATACTGAAGACTACTTACCTGATAGCTCAGCTAGGAAGAAAGATGTTGAAATGCAAATTACAGCCGTCAATCTCTGAGACTTAGAGAACCCCATGTTCAGTGATCAAGACTCTTCAAAATGAAAATGAGAAAGGAATTTTGAAAATACACAGCAGCTCTAGTTGAGTAAGAAAGCGAAATAGATATATAGGAAGCCGTCAAGGAATTCTCCGAACCGTTGGGTATCTTTTGTACTAGCATCTCATTACAGCTTCAGTATTTGTGACAAATCCCATTACAGCTTCAGTATTTGTGGCAATGCCGTTATAGTATGCCCGGGAAGGTAATGAACAGTGCCACTTGGATGTTCAGAATCAATCCGACATGCTACGGGCAGGACGAGAAAGGAAGCTCGCCACGTGATAAAGCCCTCGTTGGCGGCAAAAGCTAGACGGGAGATTGCGTCTTGACTGCATCCTGATTGGACTGTGTTATACGTTGCTTGAAGTGGCAATGGAGAGAAGTACAGGCCGATAGATGAAAGAATGTAGGTAACAGTTACTGAGTAACAGCGATCTGTACCTAGGGATGAAAGGGGAAGGAGAAGCATAGAATTGTTGGTGGCTAGGTGAAGCAGAGGAGTTGATACCGAGCTTGTAACGTGACGGATACGCAAAGTTGCATCTGTGAAGCCTCAAAAACGGTCGACTTGACCGACTGGACAGGTCAAAATCAGAAATATATCAGATTCTTTGGTGTATTCATAATCTTTTGGATGTGGATGTGGTCTCATGGGTTGCAGGCGTCGATGTGGAGGCGGGATGATGGAACGTTGAGATTGGCCGCCCGACCAAAGCAATTTTATGCCACTACGGTCATCACCAAAGCAGCTCCATGCACCCAATGCGCCATGCACCCAATAATGAATGCATCTTTGGTTTGCCTGGAATGCCGTAATCACGCACATCACCACCTGAAATGTTGTTATGAGGATCAACCCACGGCAAGCCAAACAAACCCTTGGAAGTCGCAACAGAACTCGTAAGCTTAGAAATCAACAATCGTGGATTTTCGATTTATAATACAAAATGAGGAGAATCCCCACCTGACCTTGATACACACGAGCATATCGCACCATATCTCACATTCCAGCGCAAGATAACCAGATATTCGTGGACATAATAACATGTCCGAATGGCATATAAAAGGTTGGCCGCCATCCGCCCTTTCCCCTCCCCCTTCTTCCCCCTTCGCCCTTCTCCCCCCCCTCTTCATTGTACCGAATATTCTCTCATTTCTATAGGACATTTGGACGCCGAGCTAATCGTGACCCCCGCATTACCCCCGGATTTTCATATCAATCTCAGCACCCGTGATACCCCAGACAGAGAGTCAACAATCATTGAACTCAAAATGGGCTCTCATCCTGCACCGAAGATCACGTTATATACTTCCTACGCCTGCCCTTGGGCTCATAGGTCACAAATAGCTCTTGCTGAACTCGGACTTGAGTTTGAAACGGTCCATATCGACCTTAAGGTCCCTCGCACCAAGGAATATTTAGCTATCAACCCTCGAGGATTAGTACCTGCTCTTTCTTATGATGGGGAAATCCTCACGGAATCAGGAGTCATCTCGCAGTTTCTAGTAGATGCACATCCGTCCCACTTGGAGAAAACAAGCCGTGAAGAAGGCGGCGCTCTGCAACGCGCAAGATACAACTTCTTCATCGATACATATATTTCGAAAGTCAATCCGCACTTTTTCGGAGCATTGAGAGGCGCCACCGAAGAGGATAGGGAAAAGATAGGCGCTGAGCTGGTGGATACCGTAGTCAAGGAGATTGAGCCACTACTCCAGAATGCTGGGCCATTCTTCGGAGGCTCCGAAAGGTTGACTTTTGTAGAGGTGAGTCTTAGCCGGCATTTTCTGGCTGGGAAGAGTACTAAGATTTTAAGGTGCAAACTGCTTCATTTGTGCTTCGCCTTTTGGCATTCCCAAAATACGAGGGTTTATTGCCCAAAAGTATTCTGACAGGCCTGGAGCAAAAGGCGCCGGCCTTCTGGAAATGGGCTAATGCTGTATCGAACGAGAAGAGTGTCACTTATGTTTGGAACGAGAAAGAAATAGCGGAAGGCTCCCTGGTAAGATTCCAAAAGCTGAGAGCAGCTTGAGGGCTGGAATTGAGCAAAAAGCGGCAATTGTTAAATTGCTGAAGGAAAGAGAGAGATAATATCGCGCAACCGGTTGAGCGCAGTAACCTGGAATTGATGTCAAGTAACAAAACGACATGGACGATCCTTTTTATGTAGCTTAGTACTCGTATATCAAGAGCTTCTCTACTTTGACACCTATCGTAGGTAATCATGATGTCAGCTGGGTTCATGCTTTGCATGTCAGCACTTACGGAATTGAGATCTAGAATCTGGCATCCAGTCAGACCTTTATTCGCATTGTCGGACTCCGAAGACATTCATGATAGCCACACAAGAAGTATGATGGGACGCCCTGAGCTTCCCAGATACTGGGAGAGACCCCTCACCTGTACCATAATTTTTTACACAGCCCCAATTGCCAAGCAATGGGCGGCGAACTTAAGGTTACCTAGATTTCGAGCGAGCAAGCCCGCAGCCAATTGTTGATACTAGACGGATATGTTATGTTGGGAAGCAAACGGCGAAGGAGAATCAAAGCGAGCCGTGCGTGATATAACGACAAAGGCGAAAGGCAGAGTCCTATGACGAGGAAGACGAAGGGGCAATTGGTTCCAGTCGAGGATCGCCCTATTCAGCAAAGCACAGCGCCGCAGAACCAAGCATTCAGTGATTTCAGCCCTATCGGCCGTCTAAGCAAGATACAGGAGCCTTCGATTTTTGGCCGGCGGTCGCTGGTGGAGAGCTGGTGGAGCATAAAAGGCTCGCGGGAGTCAACGGAGTTAATGAACTCATAAATGCAAAGTTGTGCAATGCAACAATACTTCCGTAAGGTTAATGCGTCTGATGCATCCATCCCAAGCAGTTGGTTGGGCAGTGGGAGTGGGAGTGGGAGGGAGTGGGAGGGAGTGGGCTTAGTATACAACACACACCACACACACAGTCTGCACTAAGCCCCTCAATTTGCAAGCAACCACACAACGTACTATGTACGGAGTAGCTGACTGAGCCTAGGGACCAAGGGACCCAGGCAATCGGGTGTTTGATTTTGCGTACTAGAACAAGGAGTGCGTGCACCACTCAAGTACTATGTACGTAGTAACGTTAGCATCGCATCAATTATCAGCTCCCGGCTCCCATCTTTCGCCTCACCTCGCCATATCTATATCCCCCCCAAACTCCACTCACACCTCCAAAAATTCAACACCAAATTTCATAAAACCCCGCTCCACCTCGCACCGCATAATTGCATCGTCTACCGTCAATTGTTGCGACCGGGCCCCATCAGGAAACCTACAGACAACCCTCACAGAAGTGAATTTACGAAGTCCGTCGATCCCTAACCGGCTACAGATCCACTCTCTCAATCAATAAGCCCATCTCTCCCTCCCCCTCGGTGTTCGTACAAATCCGCCACAACAGCGACAACTACCCGCGGACTTCTTGTCTTGGATTCCTAGTTTTCGGATCTTGTTCACAAAAGAGGTAATAGCCAAGGTCAGTTCATCCGGCGCGACTTGTGTAGAGAAATAGACACTGGTTTCAAGTCATCTGCTTTGACCTCAATCCGCTGACATGAGCTTTTTGACCTAGAATCGAGACTCAAATACGTCCGCAGGAGCCGCGCTCTTACTTGCGCATTCACAGCTTGCGATCACGATCGAACCATCACATCCTCGTTCACTCGTTCAAAACACCAGGCCGTCGTTCCTGCAAGATGGGAAAATCGTGAGTACCACACTTCCCTTCAGCGTCTCATTCCGGCTTCGAGCATACATCGTGCAACATGGCCATTTCCCATTTGCCACGCAGCCAACACATCGCTCTCTCAACGTGTAGAGCTTTCCGAGGCGTCACTGCAGATTCTATGTCTTATCAACCAAAAGTCTATACATAGCTGGCTCCCAGCCTCCAGAGGTGGTTCGGCTAAAACCCTGAGCGACGCAGTTATATGACATATGGCGCACTACTGCGATGAAGGACTGCAAGGAACTCGCATTACATTGAACAACTTAGTTGGGCGGCAAAGTGACAGATGTTGCCTGCCGCCACGCACAAAACCCGCAGAGGCTGACTTTGCGACATTTAGGCAATCGAAGCTATCCGCGGAGGAAATCACCGAACTTCAAAAAGCCACTCATTTTGACAAGAAGGAGCTGCAGCAATGGTATAAGGGTTTGTAACCTGCCCGCCACTTTTCCTCAACTATGCCTAACATAGAGGGATAGGTTTCCTGAAAGACTGCCCATCTGGTATGCTCACCAAAGAAGAGTTTCAAAAGATCTACCGACAATTCTTCCCATTTGGCGATCCATCTTCCTTTGCAGACTACGTGTTTAATGTATTCGACAGCGATAAATCAGGTTCGATTGACTTCAAGGAGTTCATCTGCGCATTAAGTGTAACAAGCAGAGGAAAGATGGAAGATAAGCTTGACTGGGCTTTCCAACTGTACGATATTGACGGAGATGGTAAAATCAGCTACGAAGAGATGTTAGCAATCGTTGAAGCGATTTACAAGATGGCAAGCATCCCCTTTCCCTCAATAGACTGTGATCACGTGCGTTTCTGTAGAAGTCTCCAGGATCTGCAAAAAGCAGAGGTCAGATTCAAAGATTAAGTGCTGGGATGCTTTAAAAGCACTCGTAAGCTAGAGTCTTGCAGCAAATTCTGACTGCTTCCTCTGCATTACACTTCTGTGTCCTAGTAGATTTATATCTTGGTCTCCGCTACCTGTGAATGACGGACACCAGCTAACGGCTAGAAAATTTAGGTTGGATCTATGGTCAAACTGCCGCCCGACGAGGATACTCCCGAGAAGCGAGTCAAGAAGATCTTCCGAATGATGGACAAGGATGAGAATGGTAGCTTGGATATGGAAGAATTTAAAGAAGGAAGCAAACGCGATGAGACCATCGTATCTGCCCTTTCACTATATGATGGTCTTGTTTGAGTTTTGAATTTGCTTTATGGATGGTTTTCTTTGCGGTACGAGGACTTAGATATTTGGAAGTATTCTGGGCGACCCCTTGGAGTTCATCTCCCTCTTGATGTACTTCTAGATGAATCATGTCTCCATCGTCGCTAGTCATGAGCGGTTTATGTGCCTGTGGGAAAGTTTTTGTTGACAAATTAAGCGTTGCGCTCCTGGAAGTCTCCCTTTTCAAATTCCTGGGAAGGGTGAGTTGCTTAAACTATGTTGACTGGTATGAAGAGTGAGACTGTACCTATCCAGTTGTTTCGCCATGTGCTACGCGCCAATACTGCTAATTCTGCGCTTCCCAAGGTTGGTATTGAACGGGGGCGTGTCTTGAAAATCCCATTGACTTTATTAACAATGATGATCATGGCAATCCAAGCCTCTCCTTTCCTATTTATGAACAGCATCTAGGCCTCTTGCGGCTTTCTCTCTTTTATTGAATAAAGTATCGACATCATCTCGTGCTCGATCAACTTAGTGAATGTTGACAATGCTGTCAGTCCTAGCCGACTACCACCACGAAGAAGTGAATGAAGACACCAGTGTCTTCATTCACGATCAAGATTCTTAGCTGCCAAACAGGTTACGTTACCCCAAGGTTACCTGCTGTACTCAGCTTTCTTTTATATGTAAAGTCAACGAATCTGGTTGCTTCAGGGCACCGACTGTTGTTACACTCCTCGTCTAAAAACATTGCATACTTTAACTTCGGATTCGTACTCGGCTTCCGTTCGCCCTGAAAGTCGTTCAGAGAAAAATCCAGCACGAAATTTGCCGTTTCAGCGACATAAATTGCAGTAAGATCAGTTTATTCTCACCTCAAGATGCCGCCAAAATACAACCAGGAGACCTACGCGCTGGATCGCATTGCTCCTCAGCACCACGAGAGCGCAAAAGTTGGTCAAACTCCATCGGATTTCCGTCAAACATCACCATCATCTCACATGAACTCCCATGGACGTGACCCAGAAAAACCTGAGTTTATCAATCAAGATCCATCATCGGTCATAACCAAAGCAGCACAGTTCATCAGAGAACTTCCGAGTGACCTTAATTCTGTGATCGTGGCGGAGTCAGTTACAAATTCAACACTACCCATAAAGCCAGTTTCAATCAGTATTCCGTCAACCTCATGTGGCGATGTTCACTTCTATTCAGTAAATTCTCCGGTAGCCAACGGCTATTGGCCATCTCTACCAACTGGAGAAATTGCTCTGCAGAGCGTGGACTCATCTCTGTCTACCATGAAACTTAAGAAATCAAAGCCATCCAAATTACCACCTCCCATCCTACCTACCCCTCCTACACAACCGCCACCTGCACTACCAACAACTTTGGCTGTACCTGCAACGGTCAAATATCCTCTAGGCCATTCGTTCGTCCCTCCAGACTACCACCCCCATCCAAATGAAACCCAGCTCACCATCACGTCATTCAATGGCCAAATGGCATGTACATTCCTCGGTAGCATAGCCATCCGCTTGCTCGATGCCTATCGCGACTCCGGCTTCCAAATGCGGCGACACGAGCTCAAGGGACCATGGCAAGTAGAAGGAGGGCAGAGATGGCAGATCGATATGGCAGATGATTGGAGGGAAGAGGTATTGGGAAGTATGTTGCGGTGTTTGAGAGGAACTAATCTAAAGGAACTGAAGGCGGAGTTGTCGGGGCCGAAGACGATGGAGGATCTTAAGAGCTTTAGCGAGTTAACTGGAAGTGAGAAAGAGGGATGGCGGGAGAAGACGAGGGGGAAGCGGCCGAAGGATGAAGGGAATGCACAGCAGCACAGAAATGTGTGGCCAGTAGAAGAGTGGTTGCAGGAACAGGTTGAGTTGATAGCCCGGAGCCCATTTTCCAACAGAACCTGGTGTTATGTTCGATATCATCCTACATGGTGCGGTGCGCACGAAAGTACAATGCCTCTACAGCCGCGTCAACGCCCTCTTCGACCTGGTTGCAGTTCTAACGGGTTTATCTGGGAGGATGAAAAGGACGAGACAAATTGCACAAGTTACTGTCATGTTGCGCCCGTCGGGGAGATCATTGGGGTATACGAGTCACATGAACAAGAATATCGTCGGAAACTCGGGCAAGCCAGATGGCCTACGTTCGCCGATGGAAGAAAAGAGGATGGCGATACTATCTACGATCTTCAGCCGGGCGCAATACGTTCGAACCCAAAAAATGAAGAAGAGATATTAGACAAGGAGCTCGAAGCATTCGATGCATATGCAAATGAGATATCGGACCTCATGAGTGAATGGTGGGAAGATATAGAAGAAACCATAGAGGGCTTGCAATGGTATGCTGACTTGGAGATGGGGAGGAGGACAACGCAAGGGAGAATGGAGCTTCAATGGTTGATTGCTCATACCCAGGCTATGATGATGGCTGAATCCGACGACGCGGAAGATGCACCGAGCGGGGATGACGAGGTCGGTGGCGATGATCAGAAGCTGAGCATTCTTGGAAAGACAGACACCACTGAAGGAGTATCAGGGCCATCGCAAGTCAAGGGGAGAAAGTAGGGGAATGATAGGCAGCAGGATTCTAGGGATATGATGAGCAAGTAGAAGAAAAGAATGGTTAAGCAGGACCTGAAGTTGTGATTGCATATTTGATTTTGTTACTGATCGATTTTGATGTTCAGAAGCATATTTGGAGAATTTCTTATTTTGTATCAAGTGGATAGTGTTCATAGACAACTAAGAAGGCTTTTGTACAATGTGTTTGACGACTTCCAAGAATGAGAACTTCCGAACTGAGAAAGCCTGGAAGTATGAAGATGCTTATATTCTGACACAACGTGAAGACTCGGAGGAGATCCCCATACCAATAACGAGATTGAGCTGATTTGGAGTAATGTAACTCACTATACACTTTATTGTTGGCCTCATTTTTTCAATGCTGGAGAAGGGGGAGGTTATGAGGCGGGTGTGTAACTATCCAATATGACGGAGATCTTCCAGAGATAATCGCCTAATTCTTGAAATCACGCTAGAACTGACATTGACTAGCTAGCCCCACTTTAATATGCCACCTTGAAGTTTTGGGAGGAAGGACTTCAATAACCGTAAAACATACAAATAAACTTCCTAGCAAGACATCGATACGTTTGACAGGAAAACCCATCACATACATTCAGTAAGGAAAGATAAACGCAAGGATGAACTGGATCAAACAGACGTGTGCCCCTCCTACATGACGCTCACAGGGTATCTGCTAAGACTGACAGACTGGCAAATGCGGTTGGAACGGAAGAGCCCGAATATGGTGCTGGGGCGATACAGACCGTCACCGCCCAGGCCGAAAAGACGCCATATACGGAGTTGACGAAGAGCGATTTGAAGTGGAAGGCTCAAGAGGATAGCACGAATGTAGAGACTCAAACCTTTTACTTTTTCTCCGATGAGGGTAAAGTTGCGTCGGTGCAGGTGATTCACAATAATGTCTCGTACGTGCAGCCCCGCCCAAACGCGATGAATGCCTCGTTATCATTCCTACCGTGGTAGGATCTCTGCTGATATCCAAGTCCAAAGCGGCCTTCGTACGACTTGTCAACTCAACGTCAAAATCTTCAACCACAAGGGCTCAGAGCATCTTTGGCTTTCAGATCCCCTTGAGAACTATGGTTTTGAGAATGATATGACCTCTTTCTATGCTGACGGTCTTCATATCGCTTTGAACGAAGCAGGAGATGAGTACACCATCAAATCTGCTCGGAACGAGTCCGGACTCGTCAATCTTGTTCTCAAACGCACCTCTCCAGGCTTCCAGGTTGGTAAGGATGGAACATCCTACTACGGAACCGATCCCCAGAAGCCTTGGGGTGAGATGAGACATAGATTCTGGCCTCGATGCACCGTCACTGGTACCATCACCGCACCGGATCAAACCTACGACTTCAAGGGCCGTGGTGTCTTCATCCATGCCATCCAGGGCATGAAGCCTCACCATGCGGCCGCGAAATGGAACTTCGTTACTTTCCAAGCACCTACCTATTCAGCCATCATGATGGAGTTCACCACTCCTGTTTCATATGGCTCCACAGTCGTCAACGTCGGCGGTGTTGTCAAGGATGGCGAGATTGTGTTTGCGGGAGCTAATAATACCGTTCAGCACCACGAGGTGAAGGAGGACCCGGATACTCAATGGCCTGAGCCGATCAAGGCAGAATTTACGTGGAACGGAAAGAGCAAGGATGGTGATTTCTCTGCTGTTCTGAGTGGTCCTCTCGAGAGGACGGACAGAGTGGATATCTTAGCTCACATTCCCGGTATTATCAAATCTTTGGTTGGAGGCGTGGTAGGAACTAGACCTTACTGCTACCAAGTAAGTCAATTCCTGATGCTTGTGACTGTCTGATTGTCAAAAAACTAACATCATTCCCCCAGTACGCCATGCCTGCGCAAGATTCTCTTGTCCTCAAGATCAAAAACGGAGAAGCCACAGCCGAGGAGAAGGGCATATTCTTCTCCGAAGCAACTTTTATCTTGTAGATGAATACTCCTGATTCTCTTGTGTTTCTTGTTACCTTGCGGTTTGATTCATCGCATCATGATCATGGCTGAGCACGCATGAAATGCTTGTCCGCGTGCCATAGTATGCTATATTGAACATGAGAAATATATCTAGTATGAATAGACACTTATCACCATAAACGATCATTTGGATAACATTCGGTTCGGGAGAAACTGATAAATGAAACAAGAATGAAAAGAACAATAAGGGGATTCTTTCCTTTCTTTTTCAGCCGTTTTTCTAGTTCATTTCTAATACAACGGCGCTCTGCTCTATCTTTCGTTTATCTGCTCTATGATTCTGAAATGCGGTGTTTCTCTTTTTCTTTTTTATATGATTTTGCACTTTACGGGATCATGAACAGACGTCTTAATAGAGTTTTTCTGAAATCGCATTGCTCGAGTTATTTAACTATTCGTGACACTCTAAGATTGTAGATATTATTGAGCTGCTGCCTGCAGTGATTGATGTTCTGTCTCACTACTCGTAAAAAGTGGACCTCTGACGTCGTTTTTGTCGGGGACGCGCTCCCGATCCAACCCCGCATATAAAGTACTGTACTGTAAGAGGATTTTTGCTAGTGATTGCGGAGCGGAGCGCAGCGCCGCGCCGCGCAGGTGTTCTTGAACTTGCTGGGCATCTATTTGTTGGTGAGGTGAGGTGAGGTGAGGTCAGGTGAAGTGAGAACTGCATATGGGGATAATTTGTTCGTGAAGGGTAGTTCTAGATTTCTACTGTGAGTACCTGGGCAGTTCGATTTCCAAGAGCGCATAGATCTTCCAAGGAGCCAAAGCTCCGCGGATATGATGATACTAATAGCGGTTCAAATCGGATGTAGAACAAGCAGATGAAAGGAGGCCGCTTCGCGCTATCGTCTTGACTGTCGATACGAATTCTATCTGCACACTCGAAGCAGTCCTGGCTTCTTAAACGGCGGGAATTGAAACCTTCTGACTACCGACGGCTTTTCGAGATAGTGCCTGCATGAGTGGAATCTATGGTTGAAATCACTTGAGGGGTAAAGCTAGTAACATCTACTCCGGTCCTTCTTGTGACCTTCAGAGAAGTTGGATTCCAAAATAGATGGTTATGCCTGATTGGCCTCATCGTATCTAATTCGCTTCAAGTCTGAAAATAGTACCGAGAAATTCCTACAATGCCCACTGAGTTGACCACAAATATCCCCTTCTACTCCAATTTCCTTCTCAGCTCTTTTCGAGACAACATATAACAATTACTCTCAACGCTTTCCAAACTAATGGTTTCCCACAAAAGGCTCGTTGGGCTGTCACAAATAGAACAAATGTTGCTAAGATCCTTGAAGCTACAGGCACGTCAATTACTGCGGAAGGTAGCTTCTATCCGGCTGGGAAAGAGGTGCAACTGGGTGGTGATCCCAAATTGTATATCTTAGAGGTTATTTGCTACTTTCAAGATGCTCTAGGCAACTTCTATACTTCTTCGCACTGCGATGAGTCAATGACGAACCACGTCACTACTCTGCTTGATTGGTGAGACGCTGTCACTCAGTGTCCATGGCCTTTGCATTCCTCAATGCAGAAGTTAATGAAATACCGAGTACACCACATGCGGTTGACAGAATGTTTGTGAGAGGTTTTACGATACAATTCCCGACAGTTAGGAGCTCCAAGCATTGTCGTCTGCATTTCCTTCCAAGTACTAATCGTGAGTGACACTTATTCTGTCACTTATTCTGTCACTAGCGAGCAGGGTTATGGAAGCGAGGCCTGTTTAAGCCTTATTGCCTGACATGTGTTACTAAGAGCGTAAGGCTGAAGACCCGAAGGCTGAGTATGTTTCCAGTTGGCTGGAAGAAGAAAGGACTCGAGCTGTGCTAGATTTGCGACCAACAATTATCACAATACTGTACCTTACCTCCTCAATCCTCATACACCAACTTTCCTTCATACCTATCTATCGTCTTGTGATAATCCTACATTTCTTGTTTGCTTCAACGTTGTGCATCTCTTCTTATTCCAATTTTAGTATCACCAATGCCAACTGTAAAATAAATCGACCCTGAACCCTTTCTCTTCCCCTCCTACATTCATTTCTGTCGCGCCGGGTCTTCGCCAGTCTACCTATCCCATCTCAACGTTGCATAAATAAATTAGCGTGTGCGTCGTCGACAACATACCACTCATTGACGTACTTCCTCCTTCGAGTTATAGCGAATTGCATTTGAAGAATTACGACGACAAAAAAAGCAACTCCCTCGACTGCCACACCTACACAGTTCTTGGAACTCCCCTTCAGCACTCGCAACAGCCCGTCTACTATCAACGAGAGCTTGACCCGTTAAAGAAAACGTCTTCACGTCTATTGTTACACAAAATGAACGGCACAAAAGGCGCAGCCATACGTCCGAAGCGGAAGCAACATCCTAGTGCGGCGGGTGAAAGACCTCAAAAACAGTTACGAGCTATTAATGGCAAGGAATCAACGGGTGTGAACACTCCGGAGATTGACTATTCGATATCCGATGATGATCTGGATGTCGACAGAGCGATAATACCAAGCATTGCGGATACAGCTGAGTGGCAAGCCACAATTGAGAATGTCGTCCGAAATGTCGTCTCAATACGCTTCTGCCAAACTTGCTCGTTTGATACAGACCCGGCATTGACCAGCGAGGCGACTGGTTTTGTGGTAGACGCAGAGAAGGGGTTAGTTATTCCAGTTCATAAAAAGCGTACCCCTCACGATTAACGCCTTTGCGCAGATACATTTTGACAAATCGACATGTGGTTGGATCTGGACCATTTTGGGGATATTGCGTTTTCGATAATCACGAAGAAGTCGATGCTTACCCCGTTTATCGCGATCCTGTGCATGATTTTGGTATACTACGTTTCAATCCTAAAGCTATCAAATATATGCCTGTTACCGCTCTTGGTCTGCGACCAGATCTTGCGAAAGTGGGCGCGGAAATCAGAGTTGTTGGCAATGATGCCGGAGAGAAGCTTAGTATCCTCTCCGGAGTTATTAGCAGATTGGACAGAAACGCGCCTGAATATGGAGATGGATATTGCGATTTCAATACTAATTACATACAAGCAGCCGCAGCCGCAAGTGGTGGTAGTTCGGGAAGTCCAGTCGTCAACATTGATGGTCATGCTGTCGCGTTACAAGCAGGCGGGCGAAGTGACGGCGCTGCAACTGACTATTTTCTACCTCTTGATCGACCTTTGCGAGCACTTCAGTGTATTCAACAAGAGAAACCGGTTACTCGAGGAACAATTCAATGTCAGTGGCTTCTCAAACCATTTGATGAATCACGAAGATTAGGTCTTACACCTGAATGGGAGAGCGCTGTACGCAAAACATTTCCGAAGGAGACGGGAATGCTAGTGGCAGAAATTGTCCTTCCTGAAGGTCCTTCCGATAAGAAAATTGAAGAGGGAGATGTGTTGATCAAGGTCAATGGAGAGCTTCTGACCCAATTCGTTCGATTGGATGATATTCTCGATTCTAGCGTCGGTGAGACCGTAAAAATACTGGTACAACGTGGTGGAGAAGACATCGAAGTCGAGGTTGAGGTTGGTGATTTACATGCAATTACACCTGATCGTTTCGTATCGGTCGCTGGAGGCAGCTTTCACAATCTTTCATATCAACAAGCTCGACTATATGCAGTCGCTTGTAAAGGTGTTTTCATGTGTGAAGCTACTGGGTCTTTCAGGTTTGAAGGTACCGACAATGGTTGGATTATTCAGTCCATTGACCATAAAAAGACCCCCGACTTAGATACATTCATTGAAGTGATGAAAGGCATTCCTGACCGCGCAAGAGTTGTTGTTACATACAAACATCTTCGAGATCTTCATACTTTGAACACGGGCATTTTACAGATCGATCGACATTGGTCCAGCAAAATGCGACTGGCTGTTCGAAACGACATAAGTGGACTTTGGGACTTCACTGATTTGGCCGAGGCTCTTCCTCCAACCCCGCCAGTTCCTCGCTCTGCAAGCTTTATCCAATTAGAGAATACACAACATCCGGCAGCGGCTGATATCGTTCGTAGTTTCGTTCGAGTCTTGTGCCACATGCCTGTAAAGCTTGACGGTTACCCTCGAAATCGTAAGTGGGGTATGGGTGTTGTGATCGACGCTGACCAAGGATTGGTTGTCATCTCCAGGGCAGTCATCCCTTATGATCTTTGTGATATCTCTATCACTATCGCTGATTCCATCATCGTTGAAGGGAAAGTGGTTTTCCTGCACCCTCTCCAAAACTACGCCATTATCAAATATGATCCTTCTCTTGTTCTCGCTCCGGTTAAAAGTGCGAAGTTGAGCACCAAGCAAGTTACGCAAGGAGCCTCAACGTATTTCGTGGGGTTCAACACGAACATGCGAATAGTGGTTGCTCAAACTACCATTACTGAAATCACCGCTGTCGCTATTCCTGCAAACTCAGCTGCACCCAGATATAGAGCTATCAACATCGATGCTATTACTGTTGATACAAGCTTAAGCGGCCAGTGCGGAAGCGGTGTTCTTATTGGTGAGGACGGGGTTGTCCAAGCTTTATGGTTGACTTATCTGGGTGAACGATCGCCATCGAGTTCTAAGGATGTTGAGTACTACCTTGGTCTCGCTACCCCTACTCTTTTACCAGTCCTTAACAAAATACAAAACGGAGAGAAGCCAAAATTACGTATGCTGAGCGTTGAGTTCAATACCATACAAATGAGTCAGGCTCGCATCATGGGTGTATCCGAGGAATGGATTCAGAAAGTTGCTGAAGACAATTTGTCTCGGCATCAACTCTTTATGGTCCGAAAACGTACTTTCGAGCGAAATAGCGAGCAAGGCGCTCTTCTGGAGGGCGATATCCTGCTTTCGCTCAATGGTAAAATCATTACACGGATCAATGAACTCGACGTGATGTATGACCACGAAGTTCTTGATGCTGTCATCGTCCGCGATTGTGTGGAAATGAACATCAAGCTCCCCACAGTCTCGGCCGATGATTTGGAGACGGACAGAGCTATCTCTTTCTGCGGCGCCATTCTACATCGTCCTCACCATGCCGTCAGACAACAAATCAGCAAGCTTCACAGCGAAGTATATGTTGCTGCTCGCACAAGAGGATCACCAGCCTACCAATACGGTCTTTCGCCAACACATTTCGTTACTCATGTGAACGGACGCCCAACACCAGATCTTGAAAGTTTCCTAGACGCAACCATCAAAATTCCTGACAACACATGTAAGATATTTATAACGCTTCCACACTTGAATCATCTACTAACATCTCATGCCTAGACTTCCGCCTCAAAGTCGTCACATTCGATAGTGTTCCGTGGGTCATCACAATGAAGAAAAATGACCACTATTTCCCCACGACCGAATGGATTATGGACCCATCTGAAAAGTCCGGCTGGAAGCGAATCACCTATGAAATGGGCCACTCCGTTGAAGGAGAAGGGAAAGAAGGGATTGGCAGCGTTGTGGGCGATGATGTGGGAGATTTTGGTGATGATGGTGGAAATATCGATGAGCCGATGGATCGAATGGACGTGGAACAATGACGATGGGAAATTGTGTAGGTGCTTACTTCAAGAAGGTCGAAGTGTGTATTGTATTTTACTTTTTGCCATGACTCTTGCTCTGTGACGTTTGGGACAAAGGCAACGGGCGGAGGGAAGGAGAGGAGAGGAAAGTTATATGTGCCTTACCTACGTACCTACTTAGAAACATATCCAGGATGATTGATGCATCTATGCATCTGGTCAGGGAATTTCAAGGAAATAAAGAAGGAAAGAAAGTAAACGCGAAATTTTACTCCAAATCAACTTATACCCCGACTATTTACTGTGACTTGAACAATCCCTATGATAAACCAACATCCCACTTTCCCTTGCAACTGCACAATTGGATAAAAAAAGGGGGGAGGGTTAATTTTGTCGAAAATTTCGAAAGGAAAATGCCAAGCTAAGCTTTTTCCTAATCCCCAGCCTAACTTAACCACATTCCACATACATCCTGGAACAGTACAAGTACTTCTAGCCCTATGCCAAGAGCAAGGAGACGGTTCTAGAAATGCTTCGTCAAGACACATACATACATACATACATACATACATACATATACCAAGAATGAAAGTGCATGATTGGGACAAAGTGGTGGTGTCGCTACACCCTCCACGCCCAAGACTCACTCTTCACAAAGGTGGGGTCCGGGTGTATTCGAGGATTTGTAGCTGCTCTTTATTATCGAGGGCATAAGGCCCTTATTTATGCTTCTATCTACGCCCTCATTCTCTCCCGTAGTTTGCTCTCCTGTAGTCTAGTCGTTCACTGTTGAGCATGCCAAATGAGGTTTTTTTTTAATCTCATTCGGTCATTCGTCGGTCGACACTGGCAGCTCGCTTTAAGAACGATAAAATAACAAAATGACATAAGAATCCATGTATGACAGCCAATGTCCCATTCCGTGCTGCCTTCAATCCCGTTCCACCTATCCCATCACCTCCACATCGAGCTTGTTTGTGTCGACGAGGTCCCTCAATGCCTTCCCTAGCTTTGCTTTCGTCATACGTATTAGCATCAGCGGGGTTCGATTCCCCGCTGATCCACTTGACTTCAGCTATTTCCCGTCTCTCATTAGGATTGCCTAAGGGCCATGATATCGATCATAAGGCGTTTCTCTTGTGTTGTCCCGAGCTTTATTAAGCAATCGTACAACGACTTCGAATCCGTGCAGACGATCAGTGGGAGTTGTTTGTTCAGGATCTTATCGATTGTTGCCTTTATTGATGACGCACTTATGTCGAATCCGAGAGCCATAGCATATAATTCCGATGCTAGGACACTCCTTGTGATATGTTTGCATTTGGTTGAGGACCAGTGAAGGATATTAACGTTGTTATTCTTGTCCGCCATCGTAATAATGTAGCCAATTTGAGACGTGAAGTCTTTATTATTGGCGAAGGCTGCGTCTGTGAATACGACGAGCTTGATGGATTCTGATGATCCTGTTTCCTGGTTCGTATCCCGGGTTGGGTCTTGGAATCGATGGTCCTTGAGTCGAAGGTCATCGAATTGTCCGAAGTGGATATTGCTTGGAGGTGGATTTGTTGAAGCCTTTGGGAAGGACCCGGCTCGCTTTCCTGGATTCATTGTTGTACGTACAGTTGGTAGAAGGTGATGAAGTAAACGGATAATTAAGTTAAATGAGTTGCTGATCTGAAGATCAACTGATCAGTGTCGCTACTCTCTTGAATACTCCCAGACCCACCATTGTTAAGTGTGTCTTGGGCGTGAAGGGTGTAGCGACAGATTCTGTGTCCAACGGTACGAACGTGATGCCTCGTTTTGCATTCTTGATCTGCCAAAGCAGTCGTTGTCACTGTAGTCAAGAGATTTTGCTGCGCGCGAGAAATCGAAAGAAGCTTCTGGCTGGCACATTGTCGGTTGGCTTAGTGCAGCTATAAGTGAAACCGACTCATAGCACTATACTCAGTCACAGTAGGGCCCAAGTAAATGCAGTTGAATCGGTTTGGTTTTCTAAACTAGGTGGGAGGAGGAGCTGGACTGTATAGACTCGCTCTCCTGTACTAACTACATGGATAGCTTCATTGTTCACTTCTCCTGTACCATCTTCTGTAGCCCATTGATTGAGTCCTCCCGTAGTCCATTCATTCCGACAGGTGGTGATCTATGGGTTCGAACTTCGAAACGGCACTAAGAAGAAAGAGGGCTCGGAGGGTTCCAGAGTCTGCTGTAGGTTATGCACATGGCCGAGGATATACAAGTACTGTACTCGAAAGGAGGTGCCAGGACGAAACCTTAGACCGTAGATCCTTGCAGTAAAAAATCTGCTTTTGGGCGCCACACTTGCCCGATGTCCATTTGATGAAGGGGCCTTTTCGAAGAAGCGCGGAAGAAGTTCATGCATGCATGCATGCGTCACGAAGCCATTGGACATGTCATGTCGAATACCAGACAGACTCTTCTCTGCGTCTATTCGTGGAATAGACTTGTGTCTTTTCACAGTCATGGTAGATTGATTGTAAGAGGCTCATGGTGAAATACTCCCATTCGAGGTGAGGAATGAGAAAAGATTGGTGTTCACATCGTCTGCGGTCGGGTGTTAAGCTGGTGGGGCTTGGTGGGGCGAAGGGGAGGACCCGCAGCGCCACAATCGCCCGATCATATACGTTCCTACGGCATTCTTCACGTCCAGCCTCCGAGCCGCCCCTGTACTTTACGCAGATCTAAGTAGAATAAGTTAGTTAAAGTAAAACTTTGAATCAACGTCATGGAAAGAATCGTCATCTTTGCACTTCTTTACGATACCCACACATCGTCGTTCGTTTCATTGAGTTCTAATTGATATTTGATCTGGGTATCATTTATGCTAAAATCCGCCATTATTATATCCTACGCCTCGTCCCATGACTCTGAGATAAAAGTTTAAGAATACTCTGTGATAAAAATGGAAAATTTCTGCTTCTCGAAACAGTATTGGCCGCCAATCTCAAAGATAGCGATAAAGTCGTTATAATGATATCATATCATATCCATGTATCCATTCAATGACACATCATCTCGCATTGAAAGGAAACCGCCCGAGAAACTTCACATCATATGTGAATGGTAATTTTGAACCCCAAAACGAACCCCAATCAACCGTTACCCCATGGTCCGTTTTTCCCGGCAGAAGAACCGAAACCTAATATTAAAAAAGAAATTGAAGTCGACCAAGATCTTCTAAAAGGAAGACTAGATGTCCCGTTGACCCGATTCACCTATTACCCAAGATTTTGACGGTATACCACACGCCCGGTAATTGTCCTTGAAACAAATAAGGAAGAATTCCTTCTACTGTCCTGGCGGAAAATGTAATCGTTCATTATATCTTTTCATCGACTTTTTATGACCCTAGCGTTGTACTTGTTGATACATCGTGGAACGCGATCGACGATTCTCATGGGATTTGATTGTCGACAGGTATCCTAGGACCAGAAAACGCCAATCTTCTAAAATAAGCGTATTGAAGGACTTGCTAATGCTTCTGACTCTTCCTGGTTCTCCCTGTATATTGGTATATGGGTACGTATCGTGTGAGATACTGGTTTGCACTTCGAGCTTGCGCCGTGGGAACGATTGCCCAACACCTTGCTTAGGTAAAAAGGCGTAGTTCTGAGCCTTTGGCCGATCCATAGCTGCTCAGAAAGGGAAGGCTACCGCTCTTTTGTCGAATATCGGTGGTTGTGCTCTTGTGTTTGGCCATATTGGACCTAGAGAGCTAATACAGACACTATCCATGACTTCGAGACTGCCGTTATTTTGGTAATCAAACACGGCTTATGATTGATTGGGAGCAAATGGCAGAGTGTTTGGTCCTGCGCGTCGTGCTGGCACGTGCTGTTGCAAATGAGGGTACACTATACTTGGTATTTGCTGCCGACTCTGTTGAAAGCTAATCGAGTTTCGGGGGCTAGGGAACGCAGAATTTGAGCCCGCTGCAACTGGACAATCATTTCGGGCATGACCTGTTTGCTGAGGCTGCTCTCCTTGCTGTACTGCATTTCGAATTTTTTGAGAAGCTACCCCCCGATTGTAACTAGGAGCATAGCTTCTGGTAATGGAGGTCTCTATGACTGCTGCCTCGGCGCCTTGTTGCGATCCAGCACCTGTAGTCATAAACTCTGGCTGCCTAGGATGATGAAATAATCTGGGCTTATTGGGTGGATGTTCACTTGGTTGAACAGAGCAGGTATGCTCCGTATATTCGGTCTGCGAAACAACCGTGCTGGTACAACCTAACTCCTTTTGCATACCATTAGCTCTGGAGTGCTGCACTTGTGTCGGGCATGCGGCATTGTTATTTGGGAAATCCACCGGAGGTGTTAGCGTCAAATGTATAATTGCCTTTGGAAGTTGCACTCTTGGAGGGCTATCACCAATGTGCTCTGGTGTTAGGCAATCGTTCTTTCTCTGACTTGTGACCGCCGCGGTTACTTTAGCGACAGTAGGAACCCCTTTTAGAGGCACACAGATCGGTAGAGTTGCGGTTTGAGCAGACTCCATTGATCCGAGAAGAAATGTGGGTACCGACCATGCTTTGACATGATCTTGAAGCTGTCGAACTATCTCGTACCACGTTGGCTCCACCGAATGACAGATTTTGCCGTTTATTGCGTTTTTTGGCTTGAGTTGAAAGTGATGATTAGTGTCGTCGATTCTAATTTCATTCAGTCTGATTTTCTGAATATGTACCCCAACCTCATAACTGTAATCCCATCTCTCAGAAGCTGCCTTCGAGGGTGTTCCCTTACGCCGTTGATCATCTCTTCTGCGTCTCTTCTCTATCTGCACCGGTCCGGATGATTGTGCTTCAGGTGCAGGCATAATTCTGCATCTCCTGGTCCATAAAGTACAAGAGGCTTGAATAGTATGCCCAGTGCCGAAGCTTATTTGGGGCGATTCAAGGACAACATTAAGTGGATCCTCGACATCTTTCATTGTTTTTGTGTCATAGTCACTTCGGAAGATCTCGACTTGGAACGGACACGGACGTTCTGAAGATAAGTTGTTGATAAAATGGCTTAGAATCCCAAGTTTTACTTCATCAGCACTCGGAAGCGTGCTGTTAGAAACGCATGTCAATGCAGGGAAGTCTCTGGATGCATTATCAGTCATGTATGGTGTCAAAGCTTCACTTAGTTTCGCCTCATATGTGTCCGCATGCTGTAATTCAGTTGCAAGCTTGTGGACAATCTGGCCCCTATATTGACCAGTGAGATCTTGATGAATGCCATCACCGGACGAAGCTGTAGTTTGCTCGCGAGGTTTAGGCTTTCGTGTATATGGTTTGCGAGGTTTCTTTTTTTGTATATTTTGCGATGTGGTTGACTCCGAGGTTGATAGGCATGAATTTTGTATGGGCGCTGCATCAAAAGAATTGTCAGCACGCAAGCGATATTTTATGTCACTTCATACAAATGTTGAGAGAAAAGGGTCAAGAAGTCATACCTGTAGTATTTTCCGCCATCCGGGCACTATTTTTGTCTGTAGACTGCTCTACACTGGTGCGTATCTTGTTGGAAACTTCGGTGGTTGTGATAAAGCCTTCACCATTCTCATTACTCTTGGATTTCGGAAAGTCTTCTCTGTACCTAAGTTGTGTTTTTGCTGAGCCTGGCTTCATACCGTCGTTAATTGCAGAGATATATCTTTGAGCGTTGTTTGGACCGACTTCTTGTAAGCTCAATTGGGCACTGTAGCTACTCTCTTTCGCGGTATCTTTCGTAACCTCGGCAAGCGTGGGGGTAAGTTCTTCCCTGACGGTATTTGCTGGCAAATACAACTGGCTGGACAATTGCTTAGTTTGAGCAGCAGATCCTCGTGGTCTTGAATGATGCATTCTTAGTGCGCTCGAATTGTTCAGCAATCTTGCGTTGCTATGCGTCTGCACCCCTTGCTGTGATTCATGATGAAAGGTACCATCATTGACAGTGGGGTGAGTATAGGTTGCCGCTTGGCCATATTGGCGAGGTCCGTGAAACTGGTGGGCGGAACTATGGCTCTGCGATCGGCTAGACATCAAATCTTGAAGCTGTGGTGAATGAGAAGTTGCGTTGGTCAAAACACTATATTCTGTAGCTGGTGTTCCAGACGTGCTGCAAGTGGTTCCGGATCGCTCTTCGGACTGACGTTGTTGATTGTTCTGATAAATGGTGGCAGACATGGCTAAATCGTGAGTTGGTTGTTGGGCGGCTTGGTTGCGCAGCCAGTTCCCGACGATTGGGTGTTGCTGGAAAGATTGAAGATATTGTGAGGGAGCGCCCACACTTGATGGAACTGTAGAGATGGTTTCCTGAATATGGCTACCGTGCAAGTTTTGTAGAGAGGAAGTTGGGCTTCTTCTTCGCTTTGGTATACTGCAAAGTCCATTGTCCTCTGCAGTTCGTTTGCCGTTGTTGTTACTCTGGAGCATACGTAGATTCTGTGCACTCGTGTGTGACTGGGTTATCTCTTTAGCTGACCGAATCATATATGGTTGCTGTGTTCCTGCCATTGACATATTTGGTAGTGCAACATAATTTGGATGGGCGTTGTTTTGCAAGGTTGAGTTGAAAGCTTGATTGGCCTGAGTGGCCTGAGTGGCTTGAGCTTGTCTCTGTGTTTGTGCTTGAGCCCAAGTCTGAGCTTGAGCTTGAACATACAAATTACCCTGGATATGCGCATGTAGTTGATCGTGTGCTTGACAATTAGGTTGAGCCTGAGGGTAAGGTCGAGCAAGTGGGGCATTAGGTCGAGTACCCACAGAGCTCCATTGCGTCGGTCGATTATTCAAGGCGAAGTTGGTAGTTTGCTGCCGAGCTTCCTCATGGATAACCATGTTCTGTGCCTTGGCATCCGATGTAGCTGGTCTGATCTGCTGCGCGCCTTGAACCAATGAAATTGGTTGATAATGAGTTGGACGTTCATCGACTATCAGTGGTTGTTGGCTGAGGGTAAATTCCTGCGCAAGTAGGTATTGTTGAAATTGTGCAAAGGATGCGTTGATTTGGTGTTGTGGAAAGGTATCGTAATTCTGCTGGGCTATTGCTTCATATGGTAGAACAGCTTGATTTGGATTCCGTGGAATCGACAGATTTATATAGTTGGGTTGTTCACCGCGCCCATCGCCATGAGCATGCGAGGCGGCGTTGCCAAGGCTTCTGTAAGCTGTATTTTGACATCCAGATGGTACAGTCGATTGAGGGTGGCTCTGATATCCTTCAGTAGAAATCTGAGGAGTTGTAAAGTTCGGTCCTTGGTAGTTGGGATGAAGATATGGCTGCATGACAGATAGACCTGCCCCACTGTCCTGCTTATATGCGTTGGAATTGCAAGTGAAGGCAGACAAGTTATAGCTTGCTGGCCGTGTTTGTTGGCTGTTATGTTCCATGGAGGTGTGGTGCGATGAAAGTGGAAGTTGGGCAAATTGTAGAGGGGCCATGTTGGTTGAGATTGAGCGAGTATTTGCTGTGCTTTGCAATCCTTGGTCGACCATTTTCAACTCAGTCCTCTTTATGAGTAATTCCTCCTCTTCAAGAGAGTTGTGTAAGCCATATAAGACGAGCAAATTGAAACGAGGTTTGTAACCGTTTGTTTTGGTGCGAGGAAGAGTATTTAAAGAAGGTGTTTGTTTGACCGGAGGGACGACTTTGGCAGGTAAGGTGACCTTGAAATGTAGTGGAAAGTATAATGGTGCTAGTACGATGTCAGAGAGCTAGCAGTGAATTAGCTTGGAGAGAATTTTGAGAGGCTCAGAGGTTGGATATTGCGTAGTGGTATATCTCTGCCATTTTAGAGAAGCTAAGGAGCTGAGAAGCAATCCGGAGTTGAAGCTTGTAAGATTACAATAATGACATCGAATGTCAGATATATATGCCTTCGTTTCCCATATCCATATGGGAGACGAAGGCATATGGGATACCCCAAATGTCTTCATCACTTCCCATATGGCTACATAGGTTCCTATATGCATGTAGGAGAGTTCCTATATACATATAGGAAGGGCGGTCCATTATGATTTTCTAATTAGGCAATAGTAAGGTTATCCAGAAACAAGAATAAATATTAATAGTAATTGAGAGTAGAGATTTCAAGTACAAATACACCTCTGCCTACCTCCGTATGCCTCTACCCTTCCTATCGCCTCATTCCCTCCTCTCCTCACTGCCGCTTTGCATATAGGAGGTTCCAGATCGAAGTACTCATTTAATTGCCCATGAACCCGGTTAGAGGGGGTGAATGATATTGTATTTGGAAGAGGCATATCGATGAATCATAGTTGATTGATAGGTGTTTGATAAATTGCTGTAAAGACGATAAAGAGAAAAGGATGATCATGTATGATACAAGGAATAAAAGTGGCTCAAGCGAAGTGGCGCCGGCGAGGTTAGGTGGCGCCGGCACTGTCCTAAATCCTTAGTGCGAAAACGGCCTTACCAAAAATTAAAATTAAAGACCCTTCCTATATGCCTACATGACCTTCCTATATGCATATGTTAAACGAAGGCATATGGGAGGTTCCAGATCTCGTGACCTTCACCTTTTAAGCTGGGCATGACCTCGAGCTTTGGATAGCGAGTGAAGAAAGCGGTGGCTGGTAAGGCCTTCAAGTCGGTCATGAGTTGATTGTAGCTGTGCTACTGCAAAGTGATGTTAATATTAAGTATTAGTCGGAGCAAGTCGAGGGAATGACACAAAGCTACACTTCGAACTTCTGGCCCGAAAAAATTGCTCAAATCACTATTCTATGATAAATATCAAGGTAAGAAGAGTCATCTTCACATCTTTCATGCACATATATATATATATATATATTTATATATAGTGGGAGAGATTCACCCTTTAGATGTTTGGTGGTCAAGGACTCAAGGGTCACAGGTAGAAAGCTTTCGCAGGAGGTAGCTTCAATACCACCACGTCAAAACTAACGTGCATAACACGGAATGATATTTGTCAGACTTTTCTTCTCTGAACGTTCAAATTCTACTATTCATACTACGCCATGCTCTTATCCGCCGCAACCCCTGAGCATCCCATTGTCCTCCGTCTACTTGCCTCACTCAAGCCAGCCCCGCTCACTCCACACATTACCCCGCCGATTGTATTCATCACTAACCTTCTTATACTGTCAGCTCCTGTCAGGCACATCCTATTCTACGTTCTCACTCCTATCCTGCGCCATCTTTTCCACCTTCACCTCGCTCCGTCACGGATCACCACCGTCACATGCATACATAGACACATTAGGTATTATCACTTTCCTGAAGAGATGGCGTTCAGAGGGAATACCAAGGATTCGCATATGCCGTCACGGTAGTCTAGGGAGACACATCCAGAAGGCTCAGTCAAATCATCTTGCGCATGCACATACCTTGATTCAACCTCTCGCGGCATACAGACTCATCATAACGAGATCTCATCATATGTTCGCTGGTCACGAAAGTCTCATTGCAATCAAGAACCGACTTCTCAACAGGCTATCCCCAACTCCCTACTCCAACTGTTCTGAAAACTCATGCCATACGCTCATTTCTTCAATGCTGCAAACCTCGCTGCCAATTCATTCACATCAGGTATTGTACCACCAACAGGCCCCTTGCTCTGAGTGCCAGCTTGTGGTACAGCAGTTTGCATTTTCTTCGTAGGCTTCAAGTCTAGCGCGCCTCTGACCCTTGGATGTAAGTTGTCGGTGCTTGGGCTGGGTGGATTGACTCGTAGTGGACTTTGAGGACCGAAATTCCGCGGTGGAGTAGCTTTACTCAATTCCTCCCTCTCTTCGGCTTCCTTTCCATCCGCAGCGATCGGCACAGTTGAGTTCTTTTGTGCCTGCGCGCCACTAGGATTTTCGTCGTCGTCATCATCAAAGACCGGAGGTCCCCCCACTTCTTCCTTAGGTCTCTTGGGCCAGTCAACCCCGTAGGTTCTTGCGATTTCTTCCAAATACCCATTTACTAGCTCTGGGGGCGGTGGCGTCACAGATAGCTTCTTCAATACCTTTTCCGAGACCTTCTCATCGCTGTTCTCCATTGCCTGTAATGCGAAGTCCTTCCCATATTTTTCACAAAGCAAAGCCCTGACCTGCTGCAACTCCTTAACCTCAGTTCTAGGCGCTGCGTATATGAGACTCTTAACGGCCTCTTCTAGCCCCGGATCACAGGTCGCCGACTCCATCAGTCCCGTTCGCGCAAGGAGTAGTTCGCAGTATAATTCCAAGATCTCATGAAGCTCGGTGGTGATATCGGACCGGATGATGTTTTCAACGCGGATCTTCGCAGACTCTATTTTTCCGGTCTCGAGGAGTTGAGCCATCGCACGACGCTGTTGCTTCGAAACTGCTTCATCTTTCTGTTGCACCATGCGAAGACGCGCAATCGAGAGCTTGAGTTGGACTTTAAGTTTGTTCTTGGAAATTATTAGTGGCCATGCGATTGACACTTCTGCGATAAGAATTCGGACTCACTATGAGAACAGAGGAGGGCGCCATCTTGAATCTATCGATGCTCCCACTCTGTCATTATCGTAGAGCTGTAGCCTTGTAAGCGTAATAGAACACCAAAATTAAGTTAATTAGTAGTAGTTATGCATGACTTGTAGCGAAGTAGGGCCGCTAGGTGCTTACCTCGGCGCCTAACTACTTCTGTGCATTCACCGGTAGATCTTATAACGGGTGGGACTTATTGGGCTGTGATATCCATCACTGACTCTTTAACTTTGTTCCTTTTTCTACCGTTTTTTTCTTCTTCTACTATGTATATAGGGTTTCTGTACGATATTGTTTTTTGTCAAGTTAAATGATTCATTCACTGTTCTAATTTCTCTTCTTTTCTCTATGATGCCTCACGATTGACTACGGAACACGAAAATAGATTCAAGAGTTCCGAAAGCTTCTATGCGCCAGAAAGAAATACCCCGAATCTATACATAATGAAGAAATCTCTGTTCAGCCCACGGACGTGGGAAGAATGGGCGGAAAAACGGGCGAAAGCGATAGGGAAAAACCTGCAAACTAACCACCTCTGGCAGCGCATACTCAAGAATACATTGGCGACGACAATTGCGGTCATTATCGCGGTGCTACCGGCAGTTGTCGCAGTCTATGGAAAAGCGGCGTATCTAGCGCCAATAGTCACAGTCTTCGGTCACCCTGGCAGACGCTTCGGAATGATGGTTGAAGCTTTGGTCTTGGTTCTTTCGGGTACACTGATTGGAGCAGCTTGGTCTATGTTGGCATTGTACCTGTCAAGTCTGATATACGACAGCAACCCTCAAGCAGCATACACGATTCGAGGGATATTTCTTGCAGCAGCTGTTTTTGTCCATGGAATTCTACGATCGCGTACGCCACGTCTGTTCCTGTTTGTGCTACTTCTGGTTATTGTGTCAGTTGTTAGTATGACAGGTACCGCCACACACGTCACTAAACGTGCCGCCACCCAGCTTTTATATCCCATCCTCACTGCTATTGCCCTTTTACTTGTTGTGAATACCACGGTGTTCCCAGAGTTCTCCAGCAGCTTCCTAGGTATCACGACTATTGAAACTCTAGGCGAGACAGTTCGAGCTCTGCGTGATGCAGGAAAATATTTCATCGCAAGTGCCGAGGGCGCTGAAGTTGCGATCGCAGGGACTCTGGCACAGGAAAATGGCGAAGAACTTCATAGGTCCCCAACTTACGCAGAACCACCTCCCGAGAAGCCCGACACCGACACTCGCCTTAGAGAAAAGCTATTTTCTATTTTCCGCAAAAAGAAGGATGTAACGGAACCAGTGCCAGAGAAGGTGCAGAAGAAAGCTCCAGAGCCCGTGAAGTTGAAATCTTTGACCGACAGAAAAACCAAGCTACGTTCTAAACTCTCAAGCTGCAGGTCCGCCCAGCAGGAATGTAACTTTGAGCTTGCTTGGGCGGTCTTACCTCCGAAAGATGTGAAACCTATCAGTGTCATTGAGATGAAAAAACTTGTGGCTAACACGATTGCGCTGATTGGAGCTTGTGAGAGTAAATACGCATTGATGGGCGATGAAAATGATAAGGCAGATGCTCCCAATCCTGAAGCGCAGCTGAAATCAATAGCTGAGAATGCCGGCGTCGATGCCACAGAAGGAGAAGAATCATCACGCCCAACGACTGACGTTGAGGATACCCACAATGAATCTGGTATGGATGACAAGAAGCCTTCTAGAAAAGAAAGACGGAAGCAAAAAAAGAAGCGAAGAAAGGATAGGAAGAAAGTGAAATCGTTGGTTGAGACCGAGATGGAGAACCTAGAATTGGTTAAGCCAAGGAAAGAGATCGAATATGGTGACATTGACTTGCTGAAGTACCTCGTTCAACGAATTGCCAAGCCGTTGTCTGATCTGCAGGAGAAGATTGACAGAAGTGTCGATGTTGTTTCTTCAGCCCTTGCATATTGCTACGATGTGCCTAAATTACCATCTGGTATCCGAGCTCCTTCAGGCATAGAACTTGAAGAAATCGACATCAGAGTTGACATCTTGATTGATGCCATAGCAGATTTTGACCGAACTTCAGCAGCCGCGTTAGAAGGAGCCGCAGCACTGCACGAACTTGGAGGTCCTCAAGTTGATATCATGCCGCGTATGGAAACGTTTTTGATCTCGTCATTTCTGTTGAACCTACGGCAAGCGGCTTTACATACTCTGGGAATGCTCAGACACTCTAGGGCGTTGGTGGAGCGACGGAAAGAGCGGCATGATCGGAAGAGAATATATCTCCCGCAAATCAATTGGCGAAAGTGGCTTTACTCAGGAGGCGAGGCTGACATGCTGGCCTTGCCAGACAATGCTCGAAAAGATGCGCGAACTGGTAACAAGCAAGACGATCCTGGCGATGACGATGATCATAGCATTTCCAGCGGTGAAACTGTACTTGCGAAGAAGGATGAAGAATCTGCTGTGCCAAAAGAAGAACCGAAATCACTCCCCAAACCAAGCCAACCACCGAAGCGCAAAAAGAAGAAGGGGACCTTCTTCTTTCGTTTGCGGAATAGGCTAGCAGACGTAATCGAATATCCGGGTGGAAGTGATGACATTTCATACGCACTTAAGCTGACTGTTGCCGTTTTCCTGGTTACCTGGCCTGCTTTCCTAGCTCAATGGAACACCTGGTACTCCCTACAGCGAGGTCTATGGGCTGCCCTACAACTCGTCCTCATCACCGAAGTTGCCATCGGAACATCGGTAATGATGTTCATGGTACGCGGTGTCGGTACAATACTTGGATGTGCATGGGGATACGCTGCTTATGAAGCTCACCATGGCAACCGTGTCGTGGCAGTGGTAATGATCGTCATTGGTATTATTCCATCAGCGTACATTCAGCTTGGCTCAAAATATATCAAAGCGGGCATGGTTTCGATTATTTCCATGTGCGTTGTTGTTTTAGCAACAGAAGATCACACTGTACCAGGTTCTTCCACCGAAAACTTCTTGAAACGTCTGATTGCCTTTCTTATTGGTGGTGTTGTGGCTCTTTTGGTGCAAGTTGCCTTCTTCCCTGTCAGAGCCCGCGACCGTCTCGTTGAATCTATCGCCTCCTCCATCCGCCAGATTTCTGAGATGGAAGCCTGTCTCGCCTATGGAATTGAAACCGAAACTAACGTGGAAGTCCATTCGCCAGAGGTAACACTCCGTTTCTCGACCGCCAAATCCAAAGCCGAAGCCGCTCTCGTTGCTGCTGAAACATTCCTTCCTTTCTGCGCCAACGAACCACGGCTCAAAGGTTCGTTCGCAGGACTTGCCCTCATCTACGGCGAAATTCTCTACGTTCTTCACGCTATCATTGATCGTTTGGAGAATATGCTCATCCTCCGCTACGAATACGGCTCTGGTGTTCTCGAAGAACTAAATGCTCAAGTATATCCATACCGTCGCAACGTTGCCGGCTCCATCACTCTTATCCTATTTGCTGCCCACGAAGCTCTTACCACTAAACTTCCCCTTCCCCAATTCCTCCCATCAGCCCGTCTCGCTCATCTTCGCCTGGTAAATCGTGTTCGCGAAGTCGTCCTCTCCTCTTCAAAAGATTTCTCCTCCAACAATGAGCGTTCCGAAATCGAGATCTCAATGGTAAAACGTATCGTAAGGCAGAAGTTTCTCTCATGGAATGCCGCAAGCGCGGGTCAAATCGAAGTCATCGAGTATTTAGAAGAATTGATCGATCTCGTCAAACTACTCGTCGGAGCTAACGAGTTCCGAAGCGGGCTCTTAACCAGAGGAACATATAGAGATTGGGTCGACAAGATTCAGCGACCGGATACGGTGGAATCGGAGATGGTACCCAGGCCGGGAACTGTTGATGGAAGCGAAGACCAGATGGAGAAGGAGATAATGGTTGGTGAGCTGGAACCGCCACAGTTGCAGGCTAGGAAAAGGAGAGGCACGTTTAGTAATATTTTTGGACCCAGTGCAGGAGCTGGTGCGACTGCACCGTTGGGTGGAGCAGGTGGAGCGGCAGTGGCTGAGAAACCGGCGGAAGAGAAGAAAGATGCGGAAGCGGATATTCCGCGTGTTTTGCGGAGAGTCAGGACGCGTAGGATGGAGGAGATGAACGCGGCAGTGGAGAGAAGCAAGGATGAAATAAGAGATGGTGCTACTGATGGCGAGGTTAGAGTCGGTCGTGCGAGAAGTCATAGCAATATGGGCAGTATTGATTTTGCCGTTGGTCGGGCAAGGAGTCAGACTCTTATTGGGGTTGCTGGTTCAGGACAAGGTAATAAAGGAAAGGCGCCTGCATATGGATCGGCGTTGGGAATAGGAGGATATGGAAACTCGTAAGGCGTTATTGTGTGTGATGTGTATATGTAGATGAACTGTGTTATGGATTAATGGATGGATGGATGAATGACCTGGTTAATGGATGACTATATGTAATATAAAGCAATAAGTTTGTAATGAATTAGATAGATAGTGGATTTACAAGGGGATTTTGATTTATTCATAATGTGCACGCCTAATAGCTTCTTGGTAATCCTAGAACCTTTTCTCCTACATAATTCATAATCATCTCTCTTGAGACAGGTGCAATCCTTGGAACAAAACATTCCCTCAAATACCTCTCAACATGATACTCTTGAGCATACCCCATCCCACCCAAGCTCAAAACGCTTCTCTCACAAGCAGTAAAAGCTGCCTCGGCGGCCAAATATTTTGCACTGTTACAAGCAACTCCGACAGCTGATTGTGTGACTGACTCGTCCGTTGTAGACTTATCGTAAAGTCTCGCAGCATGATATGTCGCGAGCTTCGCAGCTTCGAGATGCATATATGCGTCCGCTAAAGGATGCTGAATGCCTTGGTTCATGCCGATAGGGCGACCAAATACGATTCTTTCTTTCGCATACTCGGATGCGCGATACAGTGCCGCGTATCCAAGGCCTAATGCTTCTCCGGCAAGGAGGCATCTTTCGGCGTTCATACCATGAAGTACAATCTTGAATCCCTGGCCTTCTTGTCCAATCAGGGAGTCACAGCTGATAGTGTAGTTGTCAAAGAACACCTCATTTGCATCTATTGCACGACCACCCATTTTTTTAATTTTCTTGAGTTCTAGTCCTGGCTGTTTAGGATCAAAATCGATGAAGAACAGTGATAATCCTTCGGATGGTTTCTTCACTTCCTCGATTGGGGTAGTCCGTGCTAGCAAGATCATCTTTGTGGCTACTTGTGCAGAGGATATCCAGATCTTTTGGCCAGAGATCTTGTAGGTGTCACCCTCTTTGATGGCACGAGTCCTGAGTTTGAGTGTTTCTAAACCAGTATTTGGTTCGGTCACTCCGAAACAGACTCGCCACGAGCCGTTGATGAGCTTGGGCAGCATTCTTTGGCGTTGCTCGGATGTAGCAAATTTAGCTACAGGCTGGGTAGCATAGACATCTAGTAGATGTCAGTCAAGGATTGTTAAACAATCATTGTTTAATGCTCAATTCTAGCACGAACTTGCATGTATAGATTGTGCACCGGTCATCCCAGCACCGCTTCTGATAGAATTGTCAGTGGTTTCGTCTTTAGAGTTACTTTTCTATGACACACGCACTCTGAAATGGTATGTAACATCATCGTAGCTTCCGAAATACCTAGACCGGAACCTCCGAGGTCTTCGGGAAGCGCAATACCAATCCATCCACCTTTTGCCAGGTCTGTATGCAACTCATGGGGATAATCTCCGGACTCATCGTGTTTCGCCCAGTATTCCTGGTATCAATATCAATATTTTGATGCCATTCATCGACATAGCAAGCAACCTCACATCTGGATAGTTTGAACAAATTTTAGCAATGGCTTCTCGTACTTCTAGCTGTGTTTCTGAGAAGCTACTTATTTCCATCAGCGTATTGGCTCTATTCCGGGTGGAAACGGTGAAGGTTCGCTTGGATGTTTGCATATAGCATGGCCATGAGCGTGCCGATCGAAAATATCTTGGAATATTCATCCGAAACATGCTTCTCGATGAGTCTCACTCGTTTTGGGCCTGCACTTGAAGGTGGATTTGGTAGAAGTTATAGCATTACAGCAGTGAATAAAATACGAGAATTAGAAGAGGGGAAGAACTACGAGCTAACCTATGAATACTTACAGCTATTTGAGCAATCTCCACCAGAGTAATCGGGTGGAAGTTGTAGTTTCATTAGCGGTGCGTCGTTGTTCCCGTAGCATACCCGGAGCTAGCGCCCACTAGCAGTAGTCATCACATGACCTTAATCTTGGACGAGTAGCATCGAGATCTTGACGCGACAAGGGACCAAACCAAAACAATCGACACACTCGCCAACATCACGAATTTTGGAGTTTTGCTTCTCACAACCACCAAACCGCACGTCGCCTACCAACGGAACAGAAACAAGAGCTCATACGAAATGAGCTTATGATAAATTCAATCGAAAATCTCGCTGTACCGCGCAACGTTTCACACAAATTACGCGCCCCGGATAGAAACCTCAAAACACAATGGCAGCGATACGACCAAATCCGCGATTGCAGGTCGGGTCGGCGGCATGGATAGCACAGGAAAGAAAAACGGCATTGGAAATCGTCGAGTCAGAGGCAGAGGAATTCACGTTCTCTGCCAGGAACGAGATCGAGTGGTTGAACGAGCACATGTCAGAAATCTTCAACCAAAACCAAGTGTAAGTAAACAAAATTTGCTGTAAATACACGGCCTAATTATATTACAGAAATGTCGCAAACATATTCAAAACACCAGGAAAATTACGTGGAAAGACACCGCGAACCGCCAAGAAGTTAAATCCATCGGAAGTCCGCGCAGTATGTCTAAGACAGATCTTCCGGGAAAAATATGCTAACATGTGAGCAGCCGTTATCTGATGTATTTTCTGCCACTCAAAAAGGCGCGCCGAGTCCATTTCGACAGGCTCACTTCGAACGACCCGCGCCATCCTTCCGAGTCGCAGAGGATGAACCTACACAGCCTGTCGAAGAGTTCGCCCAGACTCATCGACCTTCTAGTTCTAGTACAGTTAACAATGATAACCCCTTTCAACGCAAAAATGTCGTCCACAATCTCGACTCGGGATTTTTTGGGAGCCAACCTGACGAGGCGACGCAGCCCTTCTCTCAACCAATTGGAGTTCCAGCCTATCTATCGACCCCGCCGCAGCCTACGCCTTCAATGGCAAATGCAGTTCCGGATGAGATGGAAGATGAGCAAGCTATTGAGAATGGTGGCGAGGTGGAGACAGTAGCGACAGAAAATGCTGTGATTGAGCGTAGAGAATCGGAAGCACGACGAACCACAGGAGGCTCATTTCAGTCTGCACATGAAGACCAGTCAAAAGCCCACGAAGTCCTAGCTGAAATGGAGGCAAGAATAGAGCCAGAAATAGAAATGGAGCCAGAAGCTGAACCAGAAGCGCAAGCGGAGCCAGAACCTGAAGCAGAGCCAGAAGTAGAACCAACGCCAGGGAGAAAAGAGGTACGGTCACCAGAACAGAAAGCGGATCATGTTATGGAGGATGTTGTATATCCAAATCTTGATTCACCGCTCCGCAATCAAAGCCCGGCTGTTCAATCGCCTCGTGAGAAGACGCCACAAAAGTCATCAACGCCGTTGCCAAAGAAAAAGCGCTCCCCACTTAAGGAACTTCCGGTGGAACCTCAACCTTCCGAGCTCGTTCAAGATGAAGACGAGAATATGGATGATGCTCCAGTTGCTGCATCTCCATCCGAAGGTTCTAGTCCCATCCGACCCATTGTTAGGAAGAGTAGCTTGAATTTTGCTTCTTTACCTGCTCGAGAGCCTTTAACAAACAAGAAGAGCATAGGCAATCGGACTTCTCGTACAAGTCATCTCGATCAGAATCGAAATAGCTATTATGGTCGTCTCACAGGTGGAAAGAGTCTTGGTAATGTTAAATTGGATAATGCAGAAAAGAGCGATGATGAGATGGATGTTGATGAAGTTGAAAGGTTGGCGAGCCAGGAGGACCAGGAAGCGGAAACGAGGTTGGCACGAATTCACAGCAAGACCTCTACCCAACGCCTTCAAGATCAAATTAGCATGCTAGGGCAGACTCAAGCCATTACCAGACCTGCTTCGAAATCTCTTGCAGGGAGTGGCCTGGGTCCGAATCAATCGACCCAAGCTACTCAGCCTCCTACACCACAAAAGGTTTCAGAGCCATCCCCTCAACAAAAGAACTCAACTTCTATTGCTCCTGGCGCGTTTCCTTTAGATGAAGAGGATAGTTGGATTGGACCACCTCCAACAACAGTCACGAAAGACCTGTCTGTGTTCAGCCCTCGACCCGTAATCCAAAAGACATATACTACGGATGTTATGGAGAATATTCATGACAAGGATACTATTGGAGGGTCTCATTTCAATATACCAAAGAGAGGCGAAGAAGGAAGGCAGCGGTCGCCAGCTCGCGAGCCTGCTGCTACAGGTCACACCAAGTCTGTTTCAACCTCTTTTATCCAGTCATCATCACCAAAGAAATCAGGTGACATTTCTAGCCCCCCAAAGCCCATAGCAGTCTCCAATCCAAATCCAGTCATCAGCAAGATTGACGAGGAGCTATCGAGTCTGCCAAGGTCGCCAAGGACCCTTCGAGGTAGTCCTTTAAAGGCGGCCAAGGACAAATTCTCTTCTATTCTTAAATCATCTAGAGGTTTATTTGCCAGCAGCGCAGTTGTAAGTGCCGAAGCAAAGACAGAAACGCTCTCACCACCATCAGCCAGGATTTATCGTAACCCCACTCCGTCTCTAGAAGATGTTCTTCGCAGCGAGTCCAATGATGATGACGAGCCATTACAAGCGACTGATACCAGGTCTATCGACACATATCAAAGTGCTTCGAAAGCAAGTATCCGTAAGACAAGAGCATCTACTGAGCGCGAAGAGAAGAGAAAGGAAGAGGCTGCTAAAGAAGCGGCGAGGGAAGCTAAAGAGGCGCAAAAGATGGCGGCACAATTGGAGAAGGCACGTATGAAGGTCAAGGAAGAGGCACGTATTTTCCATGAAGAGCAGGAGCGAGTCACAGCGTTGCAAAGGCAGATGGAAGCACGGAAAGAACAAGAGAAGTTGGCCAAGGCAAGCCAACTTGATGTTCTCCGAAGCAGCCCTCGCAAAACAAAAGCACAATTAGAGGCAGAAGCCATTGCAGCTGTCGCACAACCTGCCGAAGCATCCTCGAGTAAAGAGGTTAGCATGACTGATATCTCATCATCTATGCCACCTCCTGCCATTCCCAGGCCCAAGTCTCAAATTGGGCGACCTGGAGCCAAGAGGCCACTGAGACCCACAAAGGAAACCGTTTCTAAAGCGAAACCACCAACTGTCATCAGAGTTGATACTGGATCTTCACGTGAACAGCAATACTATCCATCAAACACGACACTTGCAGCCACTTTACAAGAGTCATTGCAAGCTCCCACTGCATCTACATCATCGCAGCCAGCACATTTGCGAAACAAGGCTAGCACCAGCTCCCTACAAAGCAAATCTTCAACCAACAGCTTCAAAGCCGCGGCCAACAAAGCTTTAGAAGCAGCTGCGAGAAAGAAAGAGCAAGATGAGCTCGCCGCTCAACGGAAACGGGAGGCAAAGCTTGAGATTGAACGCCAACGAGCTGCAGCAAAGGAGGAAGAAAGACGACAGCAAGAGGTAGCGCGTAAGCGAGAACTTGAGCGTCAACGAGATCTCCAGAAAGACACCACCACTACTGCTGAAGTCAAAAGGGCAGCCTCTCGACAGGCTATGGATAAGAGAAGGCTAGACATGGAAAGAGCGAAGGAAACAAGGGCACCACCACCAGCTATTCGGCCCCAGCACAATGTCGACTCATGGTCGGATAAGGCATTACCACCAGTCCCTCCACAAAGGAACGATCTTGGTGGCCAAACAAAATTATCACGCATCAATCCACCAATGAACACAGCAAAAGCTCCCCCAAAGAGACCTTTGCAACAGGAAAATAATGATGAGCAGAATTCACAATCTACCATGCAACGCAGCGGCATGCCCCATCCAAATGAAACGCACCACAAACGCGTCAGAACCAGCGACTATCTAGATGACGATGACGAACTGGTAGAGTCTCATCCTAAGATGACTGCCCCTCCAATTCGTCAATCGAGTATTCGGCCTAAGGTTAGAAGAACTTCAGCAACCCCCTTATGTATTTGACGCTAACATGCTATAGGAGATGGCCACCAAGTCACTATTCCCCAGCGGATACGCTCACGCCCCGCCGCCTGCTAATCTTCAAAGAACCACCCTCATGTCTCAGCACCAGTCGAAAGCTGGGCATCCTATGGACATGGCTCAGGTTTCCAAAGGACCCATTCCATTCGCCTCGAGTAGTGGACAAAATGGTCAGCCCTACAAAACACCTGCTAGACCTGGCACTGCTTTGCATGCAGCGAAGTCTGCAAAATCAGTAGCAAAATCGTCTCCACGTTACGAGAATGGAGAGAACATCGATCTTCCCGAGATTCTTACCGATAGTGAAGATGAGGATGAAGACGAAGACAAAGAAAAGAAGAAGTTTTCGGGTCTCGGTTGGACTGATTCTCCTGAGATTCGCAAGCAATTGGCGCTCCAAGAAACTATCGATCCACAAGAAGTGTTTGGACGGCCTGGACCTTTGAATATGGAGGAAGTCTTCAGTAAAAGCAAGGATCGCTTCCACAAATTCAGAGCGAGGACATCTAGTGCCAATTGGAGTGGGAACGATCGTCTGACAGAGGATGAGGTCCGAAAAGACCTGGAAGCGAGAGATCGTGTGAGGAGACAAGGTGGATGGACTTACGATTCAATGGTTTAAGTAGGGCAATTGTCTTGAAATGGAGAGCGTGAATGCCGAGATACGGGGCTGAGTAGGGTTGGTTTGAGATGTCGTTGAAACCATGGTCGTTTGGATTCTTTCTTTCTTAAGGTCGGATCTACTGGGGGACATTATTTTGGTACGGTCCTACAAGCTTCATTGTAAATTGATGTAGGAGCGGGAGTATTGTTTTTGTATGGAAAAGGGCGTTTATGGTGGGCATCAATGGGTATGAGCCGAAAACACGTGGTTCTCGTAGGCAATGGGCATAAATCCTATTTGTAAGGTCTGATGGTCCAGAATACCGTTCTTTGCGAATGCGTTACTGGCCAATCATTTACTATACATATGATATGGGTGACGAGCCGAGCATATGGCGACACGGCATTTAGTACCAGTATTCAGTATGAAGCTTCATGGTCTCTAGGCCTTTTAGAAATTGCTATGTAGGACTCTTTGAAGAATCTTTGTTATTGTTACACACCTCTTGCCCTCGCCGTCGATTGGTTGAAGCAGACATGCCTCAGGCGCAAGAACGATGGAATTGGCGTTGGCTTGAACAAATGGAAGTACTCGGGAAATTTGAAGTTTGAAGCTTTTTGGAAGATTGCGTTCCTTATTCGTGATCTGTGTGCTCGTACTAGCGTGTCTCATTCCCGTGTTTGACTGACGTCGAGCATTTGATCTTCGTTGCAGCTGATACGTACACGAGCAGATAGCGACGATAGCTCTAGTTTCACGGTATGTTCTACCGACCTCTAGGCCGTCCAAAATCTGAATCAGATCTCGTCACACCCCAAGAAGCCACACAGCAACCAGATCCAAGTAAAGCAAGCAAGCAAGCAAGCAAGCCATCTTCGGCAAACCATCCAGGACAGGACAGGACAGGACAGAAAGAGAGTAAGACGAAGCGAAGCATGTCTACCCGCAGCAAATCTGTTCTCCATCAGAACTGAAGAGGCGAAGAGGCGAGAGGCGAAGAGTCCAACCTAGCAACTGAGAGGGAGAAAACGCACCTACCATTTGTTTGTTTCTAGAAGCTGTACAGCTGTACAGGACCAGTAAGTACCCCTCATTCGCTCTTCGGAAGATCTGCATTGCTGCAGCATAGCAACTGCAGCACCCAATAGGTTCTAGTGAAAGCACCACACACAGCCTCAGTTGCTTTCTGCTGTTTGCTTTTTGCCTTACAGAGAGGAGTCTTCCCTCCACCGACCTGCGTTGGGCATACTATTCCTCTCTCTACAGTACGTCATTTTCTGCTGGAACCTCACTACACACACACACGCACTCGCGCATCTCGCGCATCTCACGCATCTCACGCATCTCACGCACACACACACACGCACGCACGCACGCACAAATATACACGAACGAACGAACGAACGAACGAACGAACGAACGAACGAACGAACGAACAAAATAGGTGCCAGCTTCGAGATTCTACAATTCTACCCTCTCCGATTTGAGTGCACTTCGTACTCTATCCTTCTCTAAGAATAAATCGGCAACGAGATTCTGGTGTGCATTAGCATTATCCATAGCCAGCCCACTTCAAGATCCATCTGAAGTCCAGGCAAGGGTGCTCAGTGCTCACCTAGCTAGGTTCTTCCTTACCACGCCACGGTTTGCTCCTCCTGCCTCACCATACCCACCAGAACCCACTTAGCCCTGCCTCTTCACAGGCAGAAAAAAACCTCCTCTTCTCTCCCGCATCGCGCACCGCGGCCTTCATATTACTTACTACCGCTTTGTACCTAGCCTCCGAGTACCCTTACTCGAAAACAGACATTTGGCCCTTCTCAAGACCCTTCTCAAGGCCCTCGATGATTCAATTTCGACATTCGACATCGTCCAAAAGATTCAAACCATCACAACTACATAGTCGCCCCTTCTGCACAAGCTGAAGTGCACTGTTGTGGCTTGTCAGGAACCGACGCGCTGCCTAGACAACTTTCGTTCTCGTCGATTCGAAAATAGATCCAAAATTGCGGGACCAACAACAACATCTACCTTCTGCCCTACCGACCGTCTCCTCACTCTTTTACCTGCCACATTCCAGAATTTCGATTTCCTTCCGAATGGTGAATTTTAGTTGTATCAATAACACATCTGTCACAACCAGGTCTCAGAATTATCTACCATTTACTTCGTCGTCAGGCCTTTGGGAATTCAAGCCACTTTAACATCGTTTCGACCTTTGCGACTGGTCTCGACTGACCTACCTTCACTATGGTAAAAGCGGATCTTGATCGGGACTACTATGCTGATCTTGAGATCGATCAAACGGCCTCGGTCGCTGAGATTAAGAAGCAATTCAGGAAACTTGGTACATAGATCCCCCAGCCCACTGGCCGCGCCCTTTCGCACAACTAACGTAACCCTCGGCAGCTCTTTTGTATCACCCAGATCGAAATATAGGGAAAGAAAGCGATATTACTGCCAAGTTTCAAGCAATACAATCTGCACACGAAGTTCTCACAGATCCAACAGAGCGAGCCAGATACGATGAGTCCAGATCAAGATATAGATACACGTCAGCTTCAGCCTTTAGAGCGCAGACCCGAGGCAACCCATATTCGAGCTATGGCTCAGAATACCCTCGACCTCCCAAGGCTCCGCCGTATCGTCCTAAACAGAACCCTCCACCCTCTGCTGGCGCCGCAAGATATGCAGGTTTCCAGACCCCCAAACAGCCGCCAACTGCCGCAGCACAAGAAGGTGCTGAAGCTAGGAAGAGTACATTTCATGCTTGGGAGAGTATGAAAGGTCATACGAAGTCTTCCTCTTCGACAAGGCCAGGTCCGGGTTCGACATGGTCTACACCCAAAGCCGTCCCCAAAGAGTACATGCCACAGTCAGGTAGAGAGGAGAGTAACAGCTACAAGCATGCTCCACCCCCCAGGTCTAAGCCTGGTTATGACGAGTTTAGGTCTGCACAGTCGTCCGGCGGTACGTCATCTTACACACGACCGCAAAGTACAAGTGTTCCGAGAAAGAATGGATTCATGCCCAGTAATCCAGACGCGGATGAGCCAGCTGCAGGAAAGGGTTCTTATTTTACAACTCGCTCCAACAGAACCGTTCCAGATCCGCCGCCCAGGGACGTCCCATCCTACAATGATACACCACCCGTCAATCACAGCACACGCCCCTCTGTCAATACAAGCGATCCTTTGAGGCACTTTACGGAGACAGAAGAAGCACCTTTTGAGCCTCGTCTTAGCACACCATACGCTAATTCTGGTGGAGAAAAGTTCGATCCATTCGATACAGCTAATCTTGGTAGATCTAAAAGCACACGGGAAGGAGCTACAAGCACGGAGTCCAAAAAACACGTTCCTAGAACTGGGTCTGATCCTAATCTTGCATCTCCTCGCGATAGTGGCACGCCAAAACCAGCAGCCCCTACCAGCACCTCACCCGACTCGTCGTCCACTTCAGACAATGGTCCAGAAATCCCTATCCGACCTCAAAAATCCCGAGTATTCGCTAAGACTAAGCGGCCCACACCAAATAAGGAACAGCAGGAAGCTACCACCAGTGGAGGAACACAGAGTCAACGTAAGCCCAGCAGCAATCTATCGGCCTTCCAGCAATGGCTGAGGGAAAATCCAAATGCAAGACTTTCAGTTAACGGTTTCCCTTCAGATGTTCCCACCACTAGTTCTAGTCCAGAGAAAGAAGAATCCAAGGCCGAATCCAAGACCGAATCCAAGACCGAGTCCAAGAGCGAGTCCAAGAGCGAGTCCAAGGCCGAATCCAATATCGAATCCAAGGCTGAACCTAAACCAGAACCGAAAGTCGAAACTAAACCTGAACCTTCAATGTATGGCAAATCTTCTATTTATCCCCTTCTAGATCGCAAGGAGCAGATTCATCACGTAAAGCGTGCGACAGTGTCTGGCGCTCCTCTTAATCCTCATCCCCTGTCCTTTTCTACGCGTATGCAGGATGCACGAAAAGAAACCTATCCGGATGGATCCCTAACCTTAAAACTCGAGTCGGATGTGCCTCCCAGTGGAGTATCGACACGTTCTGTGGGTGCCATGAATTTTAGCCAAACGGATGTCCTAGACGAGATCCCCTCCAAAGCATCTGCACCCCCTCGGTCCTTGAGTGATTTTGAAGCCTTACAACGAAGGGTCGTCGACCAATTGTTGTTAAACAAGCAGCGTGCTGAAAATTTGGGCACGAAGAGCTCTTTCCAGTCGCCCAGAACTTCGCAGGGCATAAGTATACCACTAGATCCAGGCAAACCAAATGTGGCTGAGATAAGTAGTGCTGTCAAGCCGGGGTTTGCTAATAAGTGTCAATCTACATCATTGTCTCGCGAGCCGCGTTCTTCCTTACTGGCAAAATTGAGTGCTCAGGCTAATCTAAAACCGAAAACTAGCTTCTCCATGAAATTAGACGATCAGACTTTTTCTCCTACGTATCCCACCGGTTTCCAGCGCGCTAGTGCAGATAGTATCAATACCAAGTTCTCTTCAGAAGAATGGCATGGGAAGTTTCAAGCTGGCGGAGACTATTTTGTACCAGAACAAAAGGCTAGCCAAGTTCCTCTTCGCTCTCGCCCACGCGCTCAGTCCAACAGTAGATTGGGAAGGAGTTCACCTGTCAAGATTCGCCCCGTCGATCCTAAGTTATTCTCGGCGACAAAGCATGATGCCGACACGCCGATAGAATCACCTGGTGGCACAAAATTCTCGGCACAAGAATGGGAGGAAACTTTCAAACCCCAAACCTTTGCCCCGCCTGCATTCCCGTCGTCCAGCAGACCCTCCGTCCCTCCACGAATGGGTTCTAGGAAACCAAAAATTCCGATTTCCAAACCCACAGTGGGTTCTGCTGCTATCGTGGTTAGTAGTGATGACGAAAGCTCCGATGAAAAACCTCTCTTCGCAGGTAGAGCAGGAAAAGTGCCACAAACTCCCGCTACCGGCTCATCTAGTCCGGATGCAATGGATGTTGACACTCCACCGTTAGCTACTGGGCCTCCACCACAGCCAAGCCCGAGAGCCGATGATAAACTTAAGATCAATACCGAGCCTCTCAAGAGATCTGCTGCCCCTTCTCAATCACCTGTTGATGCCGAGACTCTGAAAGTAGATTTTGAAGATTTGAAAATCCAGGATATACTTTCTTCTCTCGACCTTCCAAAGCCGCCCCCAGCTCCCAAATACACTACTGAGGGCCACCATACGCCCATGGCGCAGGGAATTTATCTATCGGCATTCACGTCGTACATGGCAGACTGGGATCTCTTCTCCAAACGCATGATGCTTCACATCATTGCCCGCAAGAACCAGAACGATTCATTAGCCTCAAATCGATGGGAGAACACCCAAGGTCTCGATATTTATAGACGTGGTTTGAAAGAGGATGGAGCTGTCTTGAGCCACTGGGTTGCAGCAATGGCTGCTCATGATCAGGCGATGAAGGAATACACTATTCATAAGGAACGCTTCTTAATGTCGGAGAACCGTGAGAGAGAGAGACCAAGGAAGAAGACACATTGAAGTTAGTTTTGGTATGGTCTGGCTTCCGCAAATATTACTATTCTGGTGATAAACTTGTAGATTTTGCAACAGCCTTTTCGGTAGTTGGTGAGTATTACTTTATTGCTATTAAGTACTGGAATATTTCGTTTTCAATTGGTTGCAAGTGTGGCGAAATATGGTGGATCGATATTTTTTGACATGGAAAGTGATAATATGGGTTAGGGTGGGACAGTATGGATGGATGGATTGCGTGCATATTGGGTGATTGGTGTGGAATACATGAGGGTAGGATGAACTAGTGGTTTGGTTTGATCTGCTCTGGGATGGCTGGTTTGGGTCTTCTGGTTGTCGTTTTTGTCGTTGGGTTTCTTATTGATTGGTTCTTACCAGATACCCCTTGGGATGGATTGATATTTGATTGTTCTCCTTTTATGCTTTTCTTTTCTTTACTTTACTCAGGTCTACGCTTGTCTCCTTCGTTTCACCTTTCTACATCACACTACTACACTGCACTGTATAATATTGGTTGTGGCGATGGGGATGGGGATGGGGATGTTGATGAGAATCAAAATAAGAAGCGATCTCTGCGATATTAGCGGGGCAGAATTGGAAGAAATGAATGAATCAATGAATGGATGCATGCATATGCATCTTCATTGAGACAGCACGAATTGAGAATGTTAAAAAAAATTGTGTAATTATTGTAACTCTTTCTCATCTTTCTTTTTTTTCTTCTGGCTTGAGTCGCGTTGGTTTGGTGCAATTGAACAGTGTGGTCAGTCGGGGAGAGTGGAGAGCTCAAAAGACGTAGAGAATGAAATATCGCAAGACTGCTACTCGAAGAACAGGATTGGATGCATGCATGTATGCAGGGACGCAGAGACGGAGAGAGATGGAGACATAGATCGAGACGTGAACTTAGATGAGCAGCAGCAGCAACATCGTCCGCAAGATATACATACATACATACATACATACATACATACATACATATATACATACATATCAACCAAAACATGAACAAGAAGCAAAACAAAGGAGAGGAGAAAAGAGGAAATGGAAAAGGAAATGGATCCTGAACTTCCAGCTAGATAGATAGCTTAGTCGAGGGCCAAGAGGAGGGAGAGGGGGAGGGGAAGGGGGGGAGAGGGTGATAAGAAAAGAAAAGAAAGGTTCCTGAGATACGTACGAGATGAATAGAGAGATCAGATCGTCTGTATACCTATCTGTTCAACCATCATCTATCCATCAATGAATCAATCAGCAGACAAATCAATCAAATTGGCATTTGAATCAAAAATACCATTCTATGTCACATTTATATCCAATCCAAGCCCATACAATCCAATACCATCCAACCCCATCCTATCCAATCCTATTCGACCCAATCCCATCCCATCCCATTCTCACCTCCATCCGCATTCACATACACATGCCATACACGACCCAAAACCCAAAATATTTTCCAAACCCAACATGCAAAGTATTCAGCCACTCACTCACCCTACTCAAACAACAACCTATTACCTCCCCTGCATCTGACCCATATTCATCATTTGCTGCTGCTGCTGCTGCTGCTGTTGATGTTTCTGCGCCTCCTGCATCATTCGCATACGCATTTCATTTTGCATTTTCTGCTGTTGTTGCTGTTGCTGCTGCAACTGGGCATTTTGAGCTTGATTAAGATTTGCTCCAGTCATACCCATGCCCCCCTGCTGCTGCTGCTGTTGTTGTTGTCCTCCCCCACCTTGAGACATGCCGTTCTGCGACATTTGTCCCTGTCCCAATTGAGTCTGGCCGGCCGTCATATTCTGACCCATATCCCCCTGCTTCTGCGCCTGAATCTGTTGGGCGTGCTGTTGCGCTTGAGCTCTGGCTGCCGCGTTTGGTTGCTGGGGCGCGACATCGCGTTTCGGATCGACGCCGGGAAAGAGATCTTGGAGTCTTTTATATAGTTCTGATATTATCCTCGCGCGATCTTCTTGTGTTTCTTCGGTTGCTGGTGCGGGTGAACCATCGCCATTGGTCGTCGCCGGCGCTGTAATTTTGATGGATTTGGGAGCGGGAGCTATGAATGGCGCACTCATTACGGCGGGGTGTGAAGGGACTTGAGAAGCGGGCTTGTGGGAGCGATCGGCAATTGCTGCGAGGTAGGCTAGGTTGTATTGTAGGCGTCGCATGCATCTTAGAAGTGGTCAGCAACATATTTTTATTTACTCCAATGAAAGAAAAACTTACTCAACATATTCCTTCGTCGCAGCCTTCATATCTTGCTCGAGCTTTGCTCTCTCTGCAGGATCCTGCGGCGGATTGCTTTTCGCTTTAGCTTGAAGACCTTGAATTCGAACAACTTCAAACAGCATCTCTCGATTTATCTCCAACAGAACGCTAACCCTTTCCTTTTCTCGATGTTCCGACCCAGGACTCAGCGGGGTCGCGAGAGCCGCACCCGCATTTTCGGGATTCTGCGCCCCTAGCGGGAAATTTGGGGTTTGCGGCGTTAAAGACATGCCTCCTTGCGATTGCAGATTGTTGTTAGGCGTTTGTTGCTGTTGCTGATGTTGTTGATTCTGGTTTTGCGGCATGGCGAATTGGGCTGTTGAGACACTCGGTGGGCTATTCTGAGGGAAATTGCCGTATGGAGACACACGGGAAGTCGCGGACGTGGGCGTCGGTGTTGACGAAGGATGCGGCTGCATGCGTTGTTGCATTTGAAGTTGTTGCTGAGGAAGCATCGATGATGGGTTCATCCCATATTGAGAGGGCGCATTTGAGGTTGTCGGCATGAAATTTTGAGGATGTGACACGGACGAGGATGTAGGTAGGTTGCTGCCATATGGGGAACTTGTATAAGGTGTCTGATAAGACGGCACTATCAGGAATAAAATGGTCAGCCATTATTACTTTTGCTTGATTCAGATTGTGAGCAATCGTAAGCTGCTTTTGGCATACTCAACAGAGAAGGCTGGGGGCCGAGAACAACTGTTGCGTGCGAATGGAAATGTGTGATTCAAGACGCTCAGCTACCTTCGAAAGAGAATATCGAGATATGCACAAGTTACGCAGCAGGAATATGATAGTATAGCGGATTACGAAACCAATCCTATAGAGTGTGCAACTTACCATTTCCACCAGGCATATGCGCCATGCCGGTGTTTGGCATCATTCCCATTCCACCTGCATTGCCACCCATGCCAGGACCAGGAGACGCGCCATAGGGTGAGGGATGGCCTGCGACGGCATACTGCTGAGGGTTATACATCATGTGCTGAGGCTGTTGACCGGGTTGAAGGGGAGTCTGAGGGGCCTGTGGATGGCCGCCATTTGGATTGAAAGCTTGCGCGTTGTTTCCTGGACCAAAAGCGTAATTCGGTGCATACATGGCTCTTGGGAAAGTAAATAAAAAGCTATGATAGGCTGCCTAGCATGATCTCAAGTCGTACATACGCCGCACGGCAATGCTAGCTGGGGAAATGCTATAGATTGACGTTTCGTTCGTTCGGGAATGCGCGTAAGGCAATGCCAAGGATATTAGATCTCCGTTTGGTGGTATCGTTTCGGGTAGTAGTTTATTTCTGGGGTGTAGTATGGGATGTGATTATTATGGTAAGGAATAAGAAAAATTGGGTGGATGTGGGATCGAAGGGCGATGAGTGGTTGGATAACAGACGTGTGGAAGTGGAAGTGGATGTGGATGACTGCGTGGTGCTCAGCTCTCTCTTTCCCCCCTTCCTCGAGAAACTTGTGCTGCACGATGGCGATAGCAATAGCAATAGAAACAGCAACGGCCTTTGTATATTTCCCCTCTGCTGATGTCCTCTCCCTTTTGCAGCACAGCGGTTGAGGATCCGGATGTGGGTAGGTGGTCTGGGGTTGTGCTGTGCTGAGGTGTGCTATGTGGTCAAGAATTTCATGGGCGTTTCAATCAGATGCACAATCGACGAGTGAACCGAGACAGAGCGAGCGAGCCCAGAATGCGACAAGGTTTTTAGCCGAAACAATCACATCTCCCGAAAATGATAGGCCGAGAAGCTCGGATTAATGTCGAAACAAGGAAGACCGCTACTGCGGTTGTATTTATGCATGACATGGGATTGAGTATTAAAGTCCATCTCTACCTGCTTTGGGCACTCGTATCTCTTACTCTGTCTCTCTGGGTTTCTAGACTCGCTTTGCGCGGCGAAAGAGTGGCAATAAGTGAGATACTGCACGCCGTTGGACTGGTGAAGGGTGTTTTGAAAAGATCCTATCCAGCTGAGGGGTTGTGCTGTGATAGGGGAAGACCCTGGGCTTTGCTCGTACATTGCCTTCGCCACGGGACATTTCTCATAGCAAATGCCCTCTGCCCAGGCAACGAATGACAGAATCAAGTCGTCATAGGAAACATGTAGATACAGGACTGTACCTCTCGTGCTGCATTCACCCACACGGTAAGATGATGCAGGGAATAATATCTGGGTAGGATTCTCTGCCTAAGCATGCACAATGCACAAGCTCACATTACATCCCAAGAAGTGTCGACTCATTCAGACGAAAATGGCCCAGTTTGTAGTTATATGCTTTTCTACTTGTCAGTTGGGATCTGGCACACGGCAACGAACGATTCTAGTAAATTTTCTAATTTTTAGTGAATGGCTTCATTTTACAATTTTCTGAAACGAGAGCGAGTATCTCGCAAGATCAGCTCCTTGACAGCCTCGCTTTGCTCGGAATGGAATATGCAAGCCGTTCCCAGTGAGGATTCAGAGTTACACCGGATTGAAGGATTATACTATAGTATCGTGTATGGTGACACATGCAAGCAACATGGATAAATCGTACTTTCGGAGAATATTATGTTTGGTTGAGTCATTAATAAACAACAGAAGAAGTAAGTTATGACCAATCAAGACTTCTTTCTACCAGTATGTAGCATATTTGGAAGTTCCTTTCACAACCTTTATGAATTCGGTGGCGATGACCTTGTCAGTTCCTTCTGATGGATGAAGTTCGTCGTACCACATATATCCATCTAGATTTCCTGGCTGTTGGGGACATGGTGATCCGGAGAGGTCGCAGAGAATGTATGACTTATCGACTATGGCTGGCGCGGGTAAATATTGGGTTGGGTTGTTGTAGATGTCAGTCAAGAAGGTATTTGTATCGAAAATTGCTATTGATGCCCCGGGATAGCGTCTCTTAATCAACAACTCGTATGGGACACGATAGTCGAATATACTGTTTGCCAGTTGGGTGTATTCCTTCATTTTACCGCTGATTTCCGAGATGTTACTTGGCTATAGATTTTGTGAGCAATGGCGAAATGGCAGAAAATTCGGGAGAGTCTTACCTTATCCGGCCAGTAATGACTTGCGTTAAGTCCGCCTGCGTCTGGCATACCATATAATGGCGACAATTGCAATGGAGCAAGGTTCATCAAGACAAAGTATCTAGCACCCGCTGCATAAATGCCATCAAATCGATCAAAGATACAGTCGACGTAATCTGGAATGGTGGTCCCCCCCAGGGATGAATCCGTCAAAAAAGCCCCTTCTCCCAAATCATTTGTACCAATCCACATTGAGTACACGGTATTGTCAGATTTGCGGTTCGTGTAGAGAGTATTGGTGTTTGTTGATGTATTGACATATTTAGTATCCGCAACGAATGCGTCGACTTCATAGACAACATCGGGGAATGGACCATTTATACCGTCCAGGTATCGATAGATGATCTTATTGGAACATACGGCTCCTGACACAGCATAATCGTAAAGCTTCGCTCCACTGTAGTTCGAAACGAATCTATCCCACGTGACGCCTCCGCCGGCTGTTGCGTTGCTCGAGGGTAGTAGGGTTCCTGGTGGCGGGGCAGATCCGTTGTGAGCGAAGAAATAACTCAATCGGCTCTCGTCTGTGTAACTATCATTGAAATTTTATCAGCCGCATTCGAAAATTCGAAATTTGGGGTCTTTACCTGTCGCCGAATGCTACCAAATTATTGAAATGCGGTATCCATCCACCCTTAGGTTGCTGACCCAGCGGCCCAGTTGGACCCAAATGCTCACCGAAAGAACCACCGGGTACAGCCACTGCTGCCGCGTTTCCTGCCAACAACCCCACGGTATATAGGAAGCTTCTCATCTTGACCGTTCGCCGATAGGCAATTGATTCGAAATGTTCTGCGCAGAGAGACGGACACCGAAAAGAATGAAAGCATGGAAACTTGCACGAATGCGCCTCACTTTATACCTAGCTAGCCCTTAGCAAACTCTCCCCGCAGGCAAGCTCTCCCCGCAGGCAAGCTCTCTACTCGTAGCAAGCATCGGGACATCATTGAGCCTTTCCTCCATATGACTATTAAGAACGACATCATCTTAAGAGCCCGGAAGCAACTAGAAAATCAAACACATCTACCCCGCGCGCCCCAACCCCGCGATATATTAAGGGTACATCGCGGCACGGGTGACGGATAAATTCTTTCTGGAGAAAAATTCTGCCGATGAACGAATGAGAATGTGCCAGTTGCTCTGCAAACAGTACTAACAAGCATTTGGATGATGGAGTGTTGCTACCAGCGAATGCCGAAGCAGGATGTCCGACGAAAATGCCAGGAAATCGCGGAGCGGACGACGGCAGGTACAAAACCTGCTCCGACGCGGATGCGCCGTTTGGGAATAGTGAAATGATTTGCGCCCAAAGCTTGTGTGGAAACGAGAGGTACGGACTACGTACAAGGTAGTTATTTCCACATAGGCTGAATTCGGGACTGCATGACTCGAGCATCAAAACCACCTATTGAGGACGGTCGGGCAAAAGGGAAAAGTTTTTTCCTTTTTGTTGATGTTTGATATGCACAACGAAAACCTGTGGCGCGAAAACCTCCGCCGCCGCAAAATCCTTTGACTTCTTGTCCATCGCCTCACCGCTGCTGCGTAGCAAGCGCGTCAACGAAAATTGCCCTGGTATGTACGTACCGGGACGTACGTAAAGGAAAGACTTCACCGTTGCGAATGCGACGCTCCTAGGAATAAATGGTTGCCTGGACAGTCGGATTGTTCTGGTCAATCGCCGGCTTCTTGGGTCCTCAAATCATTCGTCTCCCTGTCCCGTCCTTCTTATGCTTATCGCGACATCAGGTCCACGATCCGGTCGCTGCGAAAAGCAGAGAGAGACTCGTGATGAGAAAATTGACCAGCAAAATTATCGTATGGGGCTGTTTTACGATTTGCTTTATCACATCCTTTACCGTCGCAACTCCTGTTCTTCCACAGAAAGTCGGTGACATACGAAGTATGATACTTGTGATTCATCCTTATACAGCAGGATCAATAAGCTCATTCTCCAAGCTTTCGTTCGTTGCTTGGTCTGGTGCAACACTGGGCGGGTGAGGGTGGTGAGGGCGGTCAGGTAGGGTAGTGAAGGATGAAGCTGTGGAAGAGGCGTCTTGCAGCATCTAGCATCCTTTACAAATTCTTCACATCGTTCACCGTTCCTCCACAACGTTGGTTCAAACGCATGATACCCTCACCCCACCTTTGCCTTGCCCTCTGTACGTGGTGTAGCTATCTTTACCTTACTGTGAGAGCTTTTTGACTTTTGGCCACAGTCAACTTAAAGCTAGGTCTAGCTTTCCCCTCATTCCTTCATCACAGACATCGTCGACCACTGACTGGTGCTGTGACAAAATACATGGCAAATGGACATGGATAGACATCTTGAAGGACAAGCCAACTCTTAGACATTCTGAATAACGAGATCCCGAATTGTCCGGCACGGCATTGAATTTTTCTCTCGCTCAGACTCACGAGCAATCTTAAGCGCGGGAAGTGTTTTGATCTAAAGCTGCGCCCGTACCTACCCAACTCTGTAACATACCATTCTCGTTCCCAAATGTCTTGGTGCTGTGAAATTTCCAACCTCCAACTCGCCGAACCGCTTCTAATCCGCGTTCAACTACGAAGTAATTGTCACATTCTTGGCCAAGAGCATCAATCAACCAGTAGCCAGTAGCCAGTAGCCAGTCACCAGCAACCAGTATCGTCGAGTATTTACCAGTTGATCCAATGCTCGTGTAGTGAACAAGGAACCAATAGAAGACCGGCGCAGTGGTTGGCTATGAAGCACTTCTCAGGTGCCAGAGTGTGGGGGTTGAGACGTTTCAGGGTAAGTCAGTCTGTTTAACTTACTTCGTACTGTGCTTCTCGAAAGAAATTCAATTGAGTTGCTGCACGGGTGTCCATACAACGTCAAATTCTGGAAAAAGGCTTTTTTTGAGACGTGGCAGTTGTGTCTCTCATACAGTAACCACATCCCATCTTCATAGGTTGGGAGGCGTTGGAAGCGCCCGCAATTTGACCTAAGCATGTTTTCCTATACAGTGCTTCGTATGTTGTCCTCCTTCCACGAACAAGGGTTGCGATCTTGAGGAATCCTTCGAGCAACCAAAGCACCCAAATAACCTCGATTCGAAATGCAAGAGTGGGCCAACTCTGCCTGGATCACCCGTATATTTCCTAACCGACGAATCACCTGCCGTCGTCGTCGCTTCACCGTAGGGCTTTGTTGGTCAATCGTCAATCATCAGTTTCCTCGGATCATCTTGTGGGTCGGTTTAAGCGCAAGGCAGAGCAGCACGTCACCAAAGAAACGAGAGAAAATAGGAGAAGGAGTTATTTTCATCATGTCGCTACTCTCATTTCCCGATTTTACGACCTTTACTAGGTCTATAGCAGAAACGCTTCGCGACGGATATCCCCAATGCGGAAATATATCCGACCAGCGCGTTTCACGGATAATTCTCCGTCGATCTGGAGACGCGGACCACGAGCCACGAGCCACTCTCATGGTAAAAGCCTCCCTGTCCCTAAATACTTTTCTTAGTCCTCCTGCATCTTCGTGCTGTACTGTAATATATTGAGATGAGATAAGCGGTAGGTGCAAACGGATTCCATAAACCATGCTTGCAGATCCCCCCACTGAGCGGCTGCGCCTTTGTTGATCTGTACGAAGTACGAAGTACAAGAAGACTCTCTGGCTTTTGGTTACTTGGTAGATTTCCTGCGACTCTGCTCATGATCCGAGTTTTAGATCACAGTAGTCCCATGCCATCAACATGACTAGGGTATGACAACAGTTCGAGACTCATTCTCTCACAAAGCTCCATCAAAGCTCCATCAAAGCTCCATTGATCTTCAAAACATCCTCCTCTTTCCTATATGCTTTGTGGCTTCCCATCATTGCGACCTTGCTGTTGGCTTTATAACGATCTCATATTACATTGATGGAATACGAGCTTTCTTAATTCATCATGATCTTTTCCTATCTTCCCGTTTTGCTTCTATTGTCTTCGACGGTTGTAAAGTCTCAATCTTTATCAGACGAGATAAATTCCCTCCCATCATGTTCCGACACGTGCCTTGAGTCCGCTACCACCTCACTAGGCTGCAGTACTAGCGATCTTTCCTGCTATTGCTTTGGTAGCAACGGTATCTCGGCACGGAGCTCGAGTGTTTCGAATGCGACAAGTTGCATCCAAGATGCATGTAGTGTCATCGATGCTGAAAGTAAGTCAGTTGCTGTGGGTTTCGGATGTCTTAAAGCTCACACCATTTAGCTTCTATGAAAGTGGTTGGTCAAATTTGCAACCTGCTAAATGAGGACGTTTCCTCGTCGAGCTCCAGTTCTTCCAAAACAACCTCCAGTTCTTCCAAAACAACCTCTAGTTCTTCCAAAACAACTTCTACAAATAGTGCTTCGAGCACATCGACCTCGTCGATACAGACCACTACGGTTTCGTCGACCTCGATGGCTCCCGTTACTTCTGCGCAGTCACGGACTGCGACATCTTCGCCTACTGCCACCGCGATATTGGTTGCCAGTAACACTTCAAGTCGTCATGGTCTCAGTGGGGTCGCAAAAGCTATGATTGCGGTAGGAATAGTAATTATTCTATTAATCACCGCTATGGGCGCTAGATGCTGCTGGAAAAGACGATCCAACAACAGAAGATTTCCGAAATGGGGCAAGTTCAGCAACCTAGAAAATGGTACTTCAGAGAAAGCAGTCGAGCTTCAAGGAAATGATACTCAACTGTTCAGATTGGGTGGCATCGGGGTTAGGAAGTCGATACGTGTTAAAGCGCAACGCATCGGTTCCCTTATTTCGATATCATCCGACTCCTCCGAAAGACACGGAAGCCGGCGCGGAGGAGGGGGGGAACCTCGAGGACTACTCGCAAGCATAGATGAACGAGGACTGACGCCCAGCCCCAATGGCGGATCTAGAATTGACTCCGGTCTATCTCAATATTCTTACTTATCGGATGCCTCGACCGTCTCTCCACAGAGTGGGGAAATGAGCGAACCAAATTTCCTCTTCCCTATGGGACATGCTCGCTCTTTCTCTCAGAGTCGCACATCGCTACCTCCTAAGCTTCCCGCACTGGATTTTCCTTCCATAACGATATCCGCTTCATCAAGGCCCACTACCCCGAGTGCACCTTTACCAAATCCACCACCACCACCCGATGTTCCTGTGAAAACTGTCGCTCGGCTTGATGGACCATTCTCGGACTACCCACATTCGATACCATCGGGACCCATGCAAAGCTCTGTAGCGACAAACCAATTTTCAGCTAGTAATAGACATTCCGTGTCCATTGATAGATTCTCTCTTCCTCGACAATCATTACCAGCCAATCGATACTCTCTCAACTATCCTATCCCGGTCGTACCAAACAGCCTTCCCGAACCATTCAACGACCCACTATCCCCCGGCGTGCGATCAAACCACACCTTCGGGGGCATTCCACCCTCTCCCGCCTCCATCTCAACATTCCACACATTCCCCATGTCGCCTCAAGACATAACCGATTTCGTAATTCCCCCTATCCCACCCATGCCAGCCAACAACCACCACTCCACAACCTACATCTCCATCACCCACCCACAACCCTTCTCTCCAGCCTTCTCTACAACATTCTCTCCAACCTTATCCCCGACATTCTCCCCCACCACCCCACACGCCCAAGTTTACCACACTAAACAAACCTCCGTCTCCAAGATCAAACCCAAAATGATCTACATCTCCAACACCCCCGGCATCGAAGTCATGCCCGCGGACTCCATTTTCGGCGCCCCACAGCCCGTGCTAAAAACCAACTCAGAAACGGACGACGGAAAGGGGAAGATAGCGTCCACGGGAAGTGTGGATAGACCGGCAATCGCGATCGAGCCTACAATTGATCGCTCTGGAACGCTCAGCTCGTATGGTTCGCAGAGCTCGAGGGAAGGCGGCTCGTTGAAGTTGAAGCCCAAGGTGGAGAAGACGTTGCAGGAGGGCGCGGAGAAGAAACGTTTTCAGGAGAGGCAGAAGCAGAGGAAGGCAGCGAGGAAGGATAAGGTTACGAGTGGGCATGGGAGTGGAGATTTGGGAGACCAGAGGGTGGGGAATTGGCACCAGGATGAGGTGCAGTAGATCAATGGTGGTGGTGCCGGTGAAAAGTCTTAGTCATGTCTTCCCTTTGGTTGATTGCGCGTTGAGTTTTTCGCTTGCGTTTGACTTCGTAGCAAGGAGTTGGTGGAAGGAAGCAAACATCTTTTTGTTTTGCGTCTTTGATTTGATTTGATTTTGCGTATGATATCCATAAAATATACTTAGCATTGATTTTTACGTCGGCGGCGGATTGGATATGGGAGATGGAGGGAGTTGCGACGGATGCACGCACTGTACGCCCGCTGGGTCTTGGTCTGGGGGGTTTTATATCATGCATCTACTTCCTTTAATTTCTAGTGGTAGTTTAATCAACCTGTCTGGGGTTTATGTGTATTTTTTACTATGTATATATTGTACTAAGAAAATATAAATATGAATAAAATAGTTATGATATATATTAAGTCGGACCTCTTGGTTGTTTGTTCACGTTTCAATGAGTTATGAAGCTGGCACTCGGTTTATTCAAAGCTGCATTGATGAAGAAAAAGGTAAATACACAATCGCAATATTTCTTGTTCTCGTCCAACGGAAAAGAAAGGTGATATTGGATGCGTATACTTAGAAGATGTACATAGCCATAACTCTCAATATTATCACTTCCGCTGCTCGCCAAAAACCTGGGTCCAATCCTGCTTCCTAACCCAATCCACCACGCTCTCCAGCTGCGGCGGTGAGTTCAACTAACAAAAATTAGCAACCATAGGATGAAAAGATAGCATCAATCATAAACTTACATCCTTCGGGTGTACAACCGTAGGGTCATCTCGGCCTTCATACCCGAACTCGTCAAAATAAGCCAAACACTCATCCATCTCCTCACGCAACTCCGGTGGAATATCAGGATTCGGCTGGCCCTTGGGTAACACGATGCATTCCACCGTGAAGCCGGTAACCTGAGCCAACGCAGCGGAGACTTCGCGCAGAGTGCACCATTCTCTGTAGGCGATGAGGTTCTTGCCGGGGCTATCCTGCATGAGGGCTTGCACGAAGGGGCCAGTGTCTTCTTCTGCTGCGATGTAGGGAAGTTTGACGTCGGGGTTTAGTTGGCTGATGAACTGGACGACGCCATTTGATGACTAGAGATGAGAGATGTTTAGAAAACCAGAGCCGACACGAAGATTACAGCGGTCAAGCGGAGGAGAGATAACCTACCATCTGTGGCTGAATGGCTGACTTTGTAACATAATTCCCCAAGAAAAGTCCCGCCTGAAAGATACTCGTCTTCGCCCACAACTCCGGGTACGTCTCCCTCCCATACATCTCCGCCCTTGCCTTCGAGTCAAAATGATAAACATGGGTGTACTTTCCCCCTGACCACTTTGTTGCATACGACAGCGACGACAGCACGAAACGCTCAAGCGTAGGTACTTTCGCCGCGGCATCAATCACGCGCTTCAATTGCTCCGTCTCGTGCTTTCCGGCCCACACATTGAGAGGCTCGTCCTTGGCGGCTTTGCCTTGGTTGGCGGGATCGCTGTATAATCCCCAAAAGTCACTAACAGCGAAGATAGCGTGCGCGTGCTCAAAGGCGGCTGTGAGACTCGCCGGCGAATCCATGTCGGCGTACATGACCTCGGCGCCGCGGGCGGCGAGCGCTTGGGCTTTGCTGCTGTGAGGATTGCGGGTGAGGGCGCGGACGCGCCACTCGGAGTTTTGGAGAAACGTGGTGACGGCTGAGCCGCCTTGGTTTCCTGTAGCGCCTAGGATGACGATGAGTTTGTGTTGGGTCATGGTGGCTTGGTAGCTGGTGGATGTTCGCTCGTTGAGTAGAAGAAGAGTGATGGGATCGGTTTGATTTTGTAGGAAATAAACTGCGCTGTGCTGGCCAATTTATACCAGTCATTCCAGTATCCCATCTTTAGGTGGATTTTGGCTGATAAATGATGATGGTCTTCCTGTGCTTCATTTTATCATCAAAGGACCGAGACTCGGCGGACGGCGCCCTAGATGCGAGAAACTATGCACGCCCATTGATTTCGATTTGAAACAGGTATGAACATGGCTTGAAGAGTCTCAAGGAGAGCTTTGAGGACTCTCATAGTTCTGATATCTATTTGGTGTTGGTGCTTCAGAAGTTCAATGTGTCATGAATTTCTGTGTGAAGCTGCTGTGTAAAATCAGCTGCGGGATATCACGTGGTAATTCTATACTGAGTCCGAGTGTATAGCAACTCTTGCGATATTGCTTTGAGAGTAGAGGAATTGGTTATTTGGATGTTTATTTGACATTGCATCGACCAAATATCAGCTCTTGATGAATTACACACTGTTCGTTGAGTTATTCACCACCACGTTATGTGACGGGTGAACCTAACCGTCGCTCGGCGTCGTAACTAAGAAGTCGGTTCGGTAGGCTAGATCAATTTAGGCAAGGTGTCTGCTCCATTCATTATCGCTTATCAGCGGCTTTGATAACGATAAGGGCTCTTAATCCTTGTCCTTCCTTTAAACTTTCCTAAGCTCGCTAAGTTTAACTTAGGAAGGTATAAAGAATTCTCACCCAGAGTCAAGTACTTCGCTCGAGTCTTGAGGTGACTGTACTTCACCCCTTTTGGTATTTCCATTACATGATGAGTTCTTGATCTCTCTTATTTTCTGATCTACTCCACTTTCTGTCTGTTCTCAGCATTCTCTGTTCCCCATCTACGTTGTAAGTGGTTCTTCACGTATTAGTATTAATACGCCCTTTGCATGACAACAACGGGGGTGAACAACTGTCACTACCCTGCAAGCAGACAGGACGCTACATACATATACACGCGTACATGTAACTTTATCACTTCTCCTATTGTCTGATTGCACATCTATTCTTCTATTTTCATCACAAGCATCGCCGTCGTCAGCTTATTTTCCAAATCAAAACCTCAGCTCCAGCAGTCAAAATGGCTCCTCCAACAGCGATTGATGTTGAAGCCGTGACCGATACTGAAGCTATTGTCATTCCTGATCCATTGACTGTCAATGGAGTTTCTGCAAGACGAGCAAAGGCTGGAACATTGATTGCAGGTGTTGCAGCAGCTACAAGTAGTGACCAATTCAAAACTCCTGTGAGTATTCTTCTACTGGCTTGAAGCTTTAGCTTGGCTAAGCAAGTAGCTAATGAGTCACAGTCGGCATGGAAACCAAAAGCAAAAAGATGGGACCGTACGTTAGCCGAACAAGTTAATCATATTTCAATTGCTAACCCTGAGAAGACCGCATCTCCCTCGAAAGTAGCTCGAGGAAACCATCGACCCTGAAAAGCGCCGCCAGATATCTGAAGAAACCTGGAATAATATCACTTGGTGGAGGTCTACCATGTCCCGAATACTTCCCAATCGAAGAGATCTCGATCAAGGTCCCAACCGTACCTCACTTCTCGGAGCAAGAGACAAAAGAATCAGGCACGGTTCTCACCGCAGGCAAATACGATGTATCGGATGGCAAAGGGGCATATGATCTTTCAATTGCCTTGAACTATGGACAGGCCACTGGATCTGCGCAAATGATTAGATGGGTAACTGAGCATACTGAGATTGTGTGCAACCCTCCTTATGCTGATTGGGCTTGTGCTCTTTCTGTGGGTAGTACATCGTCGTTGGAGCAGACTTTCCGCATATTCTGTGAGAGAGGGGATTTCGTGCTATCTGAAGAGTTCACATTCGCTTCGGCCGTTGAGACAGCAGCCCCATTGGGCATCAAATTCTTGGGTATAAAGATGGATTCCGAAGGCCTTTTGCCAGAAAGTATGGATGAGTTACTCAGCAACTGGGACGAGAAGGCTCGGGGGGCTCGGAAACCATTCGTTCTTTACACCGTTCCGTCTGGCCAAAATCCCACCGGTGCGACGCAAGGCTTGGCTCGCCGCAGGGAAATTTACAAAGTGGCTCAAAAGCACGATGTATACATTATTGAAGACGAACCTTATTATTTCCTTCAGATGCAACCATACACAGGACCTGATGCTCCGGACGTTCCACCACCAGCAAACAATGAAGAATTCCTGAAGGCTCTCGTTCCAACATATCTAAGTATGGATACTGATGGACGTGTCATGAGAATGGATTCATTTTCGAAGGTTGTCGCCCCAGGAACGCGTTGCGGCTGGATCACTGCTTCGGAGCAAATTGTGGACAGATTCATTCGATCAAATGAAAACTCCAACCAGAATCCAAGCGGAATTTCTCAGTTGGTACTCTACAAGCTCTTGGATGAAAGCTGGGGACATGGTGGTTATCTTCAATGGCTCATCAACCTTCGTTTAGAGTACACGAGGCGCCGAAATGTGATTCTTGCTGCCTGTGAAAAGTATCTGCCAAGGGATTTGGTTAGCTGGAACCCACCAAGTGCTGGCATGTTTGTAAGTTTGCTATGTCGTTAGGTTTGTGATTAGGTTTACTGATACACCCAGTTATGGCTCCAAGTTGCCTGGGAGAAACACCCTGACTCCAAGACGAAACCATTCCTTAAACTCGAGGAAGAGATCTTCCTGGCAGGTATCGATGAGGGTGTTCTTATCTGTCCGGGCAGTTGGTTCACTGCTGAGAAGACCGGTTTTGTCCCAGATGATATGTTTTTCCGCGCCACTTTCGCCGCTGCGTCGGAGGAGAAAATGGCTGAAGCTATTGAGAGATTCGGTGCTGCTGTTAGAAGCAGTTTTGGCATTTCATAAGTGCATGGATGGTGGTTTAGAATTGATTGCATATACTTGTGAGACGTTCAAATAGTGGGATGGGCATAGATCGTTGTTACCAAGCCAGTTACGTTAATTTGTTGAGACTTAGTAAGTTCTGCACATCGCCTACTCTGTGCATATTGGTTTCTTTCCCAGTTTGAGAGAAACGAATGCCATATAGAGAGGGTGCTTCAGACTAAATGATTTCCCTGTACCATTTGTTGGTGCACGTGTCTACGCATCATATTTGCACTCCCACCCGAGGGCGTGTAAAACTGGATCTCAAAGCCCTTGCAGATGATTGCACAGATCCGTAATGGATTCTCTGCAATAAAATATTTACGTAGCAAGCGCTAGTGAAATTCAATGCAGGGTGGGAACGAGGATTGCGGTAAAATGGTTAGGCACAAGAAAGAGACTCAGACGTGGAAAGTATAGCTGCTTTCCTCCGCCACCGTTATTTAGGAAGATTCGAACCCAGTACACTGTCTATGAAAGTTGGGCCATGTCTATGATGGCAGAGATGGCGCAAAACTACACGAAAAGAGTGGATTCTCATCCACAAAGCTTTTTGCTTAAAGCAAAGAATACGCTCATGGGTGAGCCACTTGCGCATTTTCATGTAGTCAGCCAGTCTTTTCACATTCATGGGGAGGTCAAAAACATGATGTCTACGTCCCAGGTTCGGATTCTGTCGAAGTGAACAGCTCCTGTACATTCCTGATCACCTATAATACCCACAGAATGGCGTGCATTCCTGATCACCTGTAGTACCCACAGAATGGTGTAATTCGTGACCCATAAAAACTCATTCGGGATACCTATGAAAGGACCCTATTTTCCATAGTTTAGATAGATCAATCAAGTCATTTCATCTAACAGATTCCTGTGCCTTTTTTATAGAGGGCGTGAGGTGCTGGTGTGGGTACAGGCTGTTTGGATATCCGATCATAGGCTGGGGGCGGTGCTTGGAGGATAGAAATTCACCTTTTTTTCATTGGTGAATGGGATTTCATTCAACGATGAGTATGTGGATCTGTGCATGGCTTGCTTGGTTGTGTTCATAAAATTGGATGATGGTCAGCTCGGGTTTGAGGGGTATAAAAGTCGTTGAGGGGCATCTGGGTAGAGTAGACAAGGAAATGTGAAAACTCCAAAAGTGACGCCACTACTAGAGAAGTGACAATTACAACTTATATTTCACAGGAAATAATCTGTTATATATCTCATTCCATTGTCTTGAATAATCTCGTGATCGATGGCGTGGAAGTCTGTCTGGCGTTTTTGAAGAACTTATGCTTGTTGAAATCATGCTCGTCTAGGCGTGCTGCTGACGGGTATACTGTGAGATTGGTGGGATTGGAATTAGAAGAAACGATGGTGACGCGAGAGAGGCGAGGGAAGAGATTGAGATTGACGATGGCAACTGAGAATGACAGTGGACAGAATCGATGATAGTGATCACAAGATGATGATGCTAGTAATGTGTAGGTGCATATTATGCAGTAAAGTAAGTGATGTTGGCAATAAGCATATACGTATACTATATACACATACCATACGGACAGCAATACATTCGGATTCTATTCTTCATCTGTGAAATAGTAGACTTGATTGATTGTATCTAAACTATGGACAATGGAACCCTCTATAGGTATTCTATCTATGGCAAATAAGCTCCATTTGCCCGAATAAGGTGGCAAATGAGATGTTACAGAAGGAGAATTGAAGTGCTCCTGTACTAGCTGAATAGTATTGTAGAGCTGCAAATGGCCCGAATAAGGATATTCACTCGATCCTACATGTTTATATACCGTAAACCCTTCTACCTATCCGAAGAAAACAAGCCCTCAATCATCAAACAAGCATTCACCATATCTCCTACAAGGAATCCATTTCCCATAACCCCGCCGCGGAAACTCATCATAATATTCGAGGACTGACTGCAGAGTCCTGATGGATATGAAAAGCCACGAGCCGATCCCCCCTAGCTTTGTTTCATATCAAAATTCTTTTCTCCCTGTACGAGAGAGCTTACAACAGAATCCAAAGAAGCAACTATTTTACAGGGTGGATAGGCAGATGATAGGTAGGTAGATATGGGGGAGTGTTATCTGGAATGAAATGATGACAGCAACAGTGATGAAAATGTAACGGCGACGATGATAAGATGATGGAGTAGGGTAAAACACAACGAAATCGAGAATTTAATAGCAGTGGTGAAGGATGAAGGAGCTTACAACTTTGTGGTATGTGCTGTTTACCATAGCATTGATAAAAAAGTGATGAAGCAATCCAGTAGAGCGATCAATTCAGGAGGTGCTGAGTTCATATCAATGATAGTCGCGCAGAAGTTATTATATAGACAGACACCCAGGGCAAACCACAGGAAAAGTCAAGGCTCAAACACATGATACTGCCAGAGTCCCTGTGAACGGAGAGTGAACACAAGAATAATCATTTGCTTACAACTGTTTATCTGCAGGTACTGAAGTTCACTACATACATGAGATGGAACGATATAGACAAAGAACATCATATTCACATAACTGCAGAAAGGTCATCCAATCGATGGCAGATTGCCTAGTCAACAAGATCCCGCTCTTTCTAGGAGCAAACCAGACCTACACGCTTATTTTCTCACTCTGGACTTGTCTTCTCTCCAAAAATCCCACTCTTACTCCCTGTCCAGGCTGCAAAACAATATCCGCCTTCAACGACGGTTTCCCTCCATCCACAGCCTCCATGAAGCCGTCCAATCCCTCAAATGACTGCAACAGCCTCACAATCGTATAGGCCATCTCCGTCAATGCGAACTGCTGCCCGATACAGATTCTTGGACCGCCGTTGAAGGGAATGTATTGCCATGGTTTTGGCTGCCATGTGTTCCAGCGGTCGGGATCAAAGGAGTTGACATTTGGTGTGAGGTCTTCGCGGCGTTGCATCACGATGGTAGAATATCCGATCGGAGTATCTTTGAGTATACCGATTGGTGAGAGACCATCGGGTCCACCGCCTGTGGGGAGTGTGGTGTCTCTGAGAGCAAGGCGCACGTTGAAGGGAACAGCGGGGTAGAGACGGAGGGTTTCGTGCATGGTGTTCTGATTTTGTTAGTAAAAATTTTATCTGAAGAGTTGGCATTCATACCTGGAGATATTTCATGTCTTTTAGATGCTGATAAGTAGGTGCTTCTTCCAAACCGACCTTAGCGATGATTTCTTCGCGGAGTTTCTGGAATACCTCAGGATGACGAGCTAATTCGTAAAAAGTCCATGAGAGAGTAGCGGCAGTGGTATCCCGACCAGCAAGTAGGACAGCGACGAGTTGATCACGAAGCATTTTTCTGTCGCGGGTATAGGAAGCTATGGCATGAAGAAAAGTGTAGCCCTCCTCTGTCTTGGTTTTGGTAGCTAGCTCATCGGGAGAGAGCTGAAGCGCTTCATCTATGAACGGGTTCACGAATTGATTGATGACATCTAATCCTTGATAGAAGGATTTTCTCGGAATCAACTTGTTCAATGGTCTATGTTTACAGTTAGTATATTGTTCCATGCGCAATGGGAAAAATAAAGCAACGAACCCAGCTCGAGCAATAAGGCTCTGCACTCTCTGGACCTCGCCAAACGCGTCTGCGAATTGGCCTGCTGGTATCTCCAAAGAATCGACACTTCTTCCAAGCAAGAAATCCGTAGCCGCATCGAGAGTATACCGGAAGAACAAATCACTAACATCAATTTCCCCACCCTGAGTGCCATCCCACTTTTTGCCCTCCTCCTTGATTTTACGTATCAAAATCTGCACATGTCTTTCGAAAACATCCAAATCGCTAACGCGATCCTTTATAAACTGTGGACGAATCAATTGGCGGGAATCGTGCCATTGGTCTAGATCAGTCGTGAAGATACTATCGCCAAGGAAATCCTTCCAGTCTTCATGAAACGGTTTGCCCTTCCCATAATCCGTGAATTGAGTCGCAAGAATAGCTTTGATATTTTCGGGTTCGGCCGTGAAGATGCAACGCAAGCCACCTGGTTTGGCCTCAACCGTATAACCTTTGCCATGAGTGAAAAATTCTCTCCATGCCTCGAGGTTTTTATTTTGTCTTGCTAGGCTGACGGAGTTTGCAATAAAGTCGATGTCTACGAGAAATCAGTATGCGCCGATTCAATGGTAGATGATGATTTAGAGATGCTTACCAAGAGGAAGATATGTTCTTACTCTGCTGGCATGGCCACCAAGGGATCTGATTTTGAGTTCCTTCTGAATGTATTGAGTTGCCTTCAACAAAATGAAGATAATGGCAAATGCGCCGATGAGGGATTTGGCAGAAATTGCTTCCAACATTTTGCAGCTTGGAAGGAATACGCAAATAAAGGTTCAGGAGACGGTCGACGTCAGCCAGGCCAGCTTCTTATATCAGCAAAAGCTAATGAATCCTCTTTCACTAACATGGCGGCAGAATAGAAGGCCTTTGTTATATGTTTGCGGGGATTCAAGCACTCGGGCAAACAATTATGCCATGTCGCAAGTTCCAAGCTCCGACATTTTGTGGGGAAATGTTCAAATGGAATCCTGGGGGAAGCGGAGCAATTGCAATGTGATGGATTTTGTAGCTTTCCGCAACTCTGTATGGTGCATTCAATCCAGGTACTTGACTGATAGGATGCTGAAGAATCTCGGCCGAGGACTCACATGTGAAAACACAGTCATGACGGCACCAAGCCTTGGACGCTGACGATAGAGAAACGGCCCGGAACGATAAACTGGCTCCGAATGCCAGCAATGTCTCTCAATGCTGTAACTGTACTTCCGTACTACTACCATGGAATTCAAGAACGGCTTTTCGGAGAACAAAAGATCACTCAGATTGCGCGCGAGGGTGTCACTGCATATAACATTGCATGATCGCGCGACTGGGAAACTATGTACAAAACAGAAGATAGTATGATAAATGGGTTGGTGTAAATGCAAGGTGTAAAATGCCCGATGTCCAAACTCCTCGTAGAACTACCATTAAATCCCATATGCAATCCATCCCCGCACCGATGCCTTGGTGTCGATCACAACGAGCATTCCGTAGCGTTGCTCTGGGTGCAGAATATCATCTGTACAGGTCCTGCATTAACTCCTTTGAGCACCATGCGCTCTCTCATTTCTGCCAGTCTTGGGCTGGCTTCGAGCTGACTTCGGTTTTGACCCGAAGCATCCTTCGCTCCAGACCACAGCACTTCTCCCGCAGCGCTTGCTCTTGGCCAGACCATGTCGTCAATGTTGACATAGTCGGTCTGCTCGGACCAGATGTGCACCTCACCACCAACTACCAAATGGGTTGCGTTGGCTGGGACACCGGCCAAAGGATCATACGAGTAGACTAGGCGCCAATTCTTCATAGGTGAACAATAATCAGCGAAAGGGTAGTACGTCTGGAAAGATTTCCCAGGTGTGAAATCAAGCCATTGGCCTTTGCCACAGTCAAGGTACTAAATTTCGGTCAGTAAGTTTGTTTCTTACAACCAAAATAAAAACTTACCCAGAAGTTGTAATTACCAGCAATGGCTTTGTGGCCACCACTGACAACTTGAGCCACAGACTCATCACTAAGCCATGTTTGGACAATTACGTCCGAACCGAGAGTGAGATTCCATGTGGTGATCATCTCCTCCCAGACAACTGGTGTAAGTCCAGCAGCTCGGATTTGATCGTGGTTTCTATCCACGAATTTCTGTAACAGAGGTTTGATAACTGCACTATCGTTCGACGTGACAGTTGGGTCCAATAAATAAGCATTAACATTAAGTTCATCCCCACCAGTGTGAAAGTATGACGAATATGGTGAGACTCGAGGGAGCAGATCTGCAAAAAGCTTCTGCAGGAAATTATCCACAGCGGGATTGTTGAGTTGAAGGGATCCACACGGTGGCTCAGCACAATAAGTGTCCCACGGCATGGCATTGTAAGCGGCCATGAGTTCTGGGAATGCCAGTCCGATTGAAGTTGTATGCCCCGGCATATCAATTTCGATAACAACTTCAACGCCACGAGCCTGAGCATACTGTTGAAGGGATTTGATGTCTGCTGGGGAGTAGGATAAACCCGTCATGTAAGCACCCTTAGCTGCTAATTCAGGAATAGCTGGAATCTCCAGAGGCCAGGACTGGGCATCAGTTATGTGGAGATGCAGACGGTTGAATTTGTTGAATGCAAGAGCGTCGATGGTCTTCATGATGCTTTCCACGGGATACCAATTTCGGGCTACATCCATATTCAATCCTCGATGGGCGAACTTCGGGGCATCTGAGATCTCGACTGGTACCAGATTTGTGTAAGTACCAGCTCCCTTCGTGGAATGCAGATAGAAGAGCTGAACAAAAGATGATAGACCATGAAGGATACCATATGCAGATGGTGAAGTGATGGAAGCTTGACCATTAGCTGTGATCGTAAGATTATAAGACTCATCCACCTGACCATCCGCAGGCTTGAATGAGGTGGAATTTTCTGTTCCAGTCTGGGTGATGGCGAGGCTGGTGATGTAGTTCTTCGAGCTGTTGAGCGATGGCTCAAAGCTCGAAAGCTCATTTCGTGGGACCAGCTTCCATGGTACAAGACCTTGCTTGAAAATGGTTTGCATCGCTCGAGTTATGCCATCGGTCACGATAGATTTGCTTGTGGTTCCGGATGTGTTTCCACCGCCAAAGGAATAACCTGTAATCTGTTCACCAAACAATTTCTCAGTATTTTCATAGCCATTAAAAAATTGGGGATGCCACCATACGCTTCCACCATTATAGGTGATCTTAACATTCTCAGCCAACCACAAGACATCGTTACCATGAGTATAAGAAACAGGCTGAGGCCATAATGCCAAAGCAGAAGAGATTAAAGAAGAGACTAGAAAGGCAGAGGAACGCATATTGAAAAATCCTCAACCGAATATGAGTGTTCGATGTAACGAAAGTAAGGTAGGGGGGTTGGGGGAGAAAAAGAGATACAGGTGGAGGGTAGAGCTAGAACTATATATTTCCGCAGCACAAATAAACATTCACAAAACCGGCCGACTAATCCAGTGTATAACCCAGTGGATAACCCAGTGAATCATCTAACAGGCCGGTGGCACAGTCATGAAAGAGATTCTGTTCCTGTGTGTAAATTTCACAGTGATTCAGGAGTGCCGTAGGAATATGAACCAGGAAGGCTTGGGTGGCTGCGCATTGCTCAGAATAGCGTTCGTTGCTAGCAACAAGATTAATGGTTGCAAGGTCCAGGCATATTTTGACTTTCGGTAACCTTTGCCTTCTGCGGGCTGCAAACCCAAAGGTGATGATGATAATATAATTATGCAGCTTGCCAAAAGTTACTGTTCCACTTTGTTTTAACTCTTTGTAGCAACAATCGTCGCTGCGGTGCGGCTGCGTCGAATGACAGTACAGATGTACGTAACGTTACCGCAAAAGGCTCAGAACAACTGGGCGGCGCGGCTCTGAGGTAGTTAGATGTACGTTGGTGGTGAATGGCTGCGGGCAAGCCTCTGAAGCGCATTCGACTTGTTATCGCGACGCCTTCGGTCGTATCGCTATGCGGTGATGAGGAGTGGATCGTCTAGATGTTGATTGAGAGGGGAAAGGTGGAAAGGGGGGCAGGTGGGCAGGTGGGCAGGTGGGCCAGCCCCTGGTGCCGATTGTGATAGACTTTCTCGGTGAGCTTGACCTGTTTGCGACCCCAAATTTGCTTACATACTCGGCATTATGCAGTACTCCGTTCCCCGTTCCTCTCTGGAGACTGGATGCAATGGATGCAATGGATGCAATGGATGCAACCATTCCTAAAAGTAGATACGACATCCCAGCTCGGTGGTTCACCCCAATCTTGTTAAGCGGCGTGAAGGGGCTCCAAGAGCTCAGAACAACTAATTGAGGTGTGATAGGATGAACGAATGGAGGCGGATCCGTTTGAAGTACAAATTAGCACATAAGCAATGCAATGTAAGGCTGATGATGGGATCTTACGGGTATCTACTCGGGTCGCACGGGTGGCTGGCAACTGACAACTGACAACCGTCTAACAACCAACTGTTGGGATAGAACTAGGAGGTTGCTGGAATACTAACGGTGCTACGAAGTATACTCTGTACGGTACACGAAGCGCTGACAGCGAGACCGCAAAATCTACCACTGGCCTCAACTTTGGTATCGCCAGCTTTCGTGAACTCAAAAGAAACTTTTAAGAAACGGCCAAATACGAAGTACCGGTCCTTGTCCTGGGGTAACTTAGCGGTCAACTACGAAGTAGAAGCTGGTCAGGTCCCAAGACATGCAATTTGGCCACGACCCCGGCGTCTCCGCGCGCCCATTTACGATTCGGACGGTTGCTTCACTACGGAGGTACAACCTTTTACTTCGTAAGCAAAAACCTTCATAAATTGATGCAATTCCAGATTCCAGTGAGTTGCCGATGAAAGTGAGTACGGCAGAAATCCCTCTGAGCGTTCATCATCAAAATGATATAGGTCTGCCGTCTACAGTCGTACGACTCCTGTTATAAGGTTTTATACTGAGCAGTATCGAGGGGGAATCGGCAATTGCTACGAGGACGACTCCCTCCCACCTTAATCTCATCAGTCACATTTATTATCTGGCCACAGCTTCAAGAACATCTTGCAATCCGTTAGACCTTGCTCAATCAATACTTAAGTCTATCACTCGCATCACGTCACCCCTCTGCAACTACCCATTTTCAGTCCTCGGTCGAACTTCTAGACATAAGTCTCGTGCACACTGAAGAAGGTGGCGTTATGAGGAGCGGGGTAGATTGAGACATGCAACCTAGTAGGGCACAGGGACAAGTGCAAGCCGATGACAGATCAGTGCCTTCATGAAAAAGGTTTCTCGCGAGTAGGGAGAAAAAGATCTGTCGCCTTGGTCAGCTCACCATCGAGCCGGGGTGGATAAGAGATCGTATTACAAGGAAAGGATTTGACTATGAAAGGCTAAATTAAATCCCCTATATGAGACAAAAAGGAGGGCCGTAAGAAATCCCCTACGCCATATGTCTTTGGGTGGTTACTCAATGAGCTTTGGTCCGGCGGACGGGGAGATGAACGGGTAACTGAGCCTCGAGAACGGACCCAAGTCAGCAAGTGGTATGTGGATATCTCACCGAGGCTCTGCTCATTCTCATATGAATGTTGAAGGTGGGTTTCCCGTTCTAATGAGATCATGGCCATCAGGATAGGACAGCAGCATTCAGCATCGGCTACACACCTTCAATATCCAAGGCGAGCGGTAACAAAGTCAGAATATATTTTAGTAGCTGCAACGAGCAATGATGAAGTAGTCATAAGGGTAGTGAAGGTATATTCAACTCTGCCTAGACAATTGGCCTTTGAGGTTGGGGTAGGCATCATGCTGTACTAGTCGTAAGTTCTATAGGTAGTTGTCTCGAATAATTCATGTAACCTGGATTAAAGTGATGCTATATCTTCAAGAATACAGCTGATTGTATTCGGGGTGAGTAATTTTACAGGCGTGAGGATTTTGATATACAGTACATATGCAGTTGTTACATTATCAACCGCGCATCGTCATCCATGTGCTCTTCATGACTAAACAATGCAGCCATAAGTAAATATGCTTCTATCTTGCTATCTTCATTTTCTATCAGATCTCCTTAGTAATCATCCCTAGAAGACAATCAGAAATCTCGAATGATCCACCAGCCACATCTAAGCGAACCGTGGCATTTATCAGCCACTAGTGCTAAGCCTCATGCGGCACAACGGATTTCAATACCCGTCACCCTCAGGCAAACAATTTACATCTTTCCTGGTCTTTCATACGTCTTTGTTTTATCAAGCCCATCAATCTTTCAATATACCTACAACAAACACCAATTCCCAATTATTGTATCGAACCAGACTATATCTTGTCTCCTTTCATTTAGCAGGAATACCACATAGGTTCCGACTGCAAACTTCGATCAGCTTCCTGCAGAAGCCAGGTACTTTCTCTCACACGAACAATTAAATCCGCCCATCTCAACCATGTCGGTCGAAGTTGTGCTTGATTCTCCCTTGGCGCATGCGCTTAATGCTTCGATACAACCGAAACTTGTCGAAGTAGGCTGGAGTACAGGCGGCGCAGATGACTCGGCTCTTTCTGAATACATTATCCTCATGCTGGTGAATGGGAAGACACAGGAACAGATTGCTGCAGAACTTTCCGGCGACCTGTTAAACCTTGGTGATGACGACCCAGGAGCAAGAGATTTTTCGCGATGGCTGTTTGAACAAGTTGGTGCGCTCAGCTCTCAGGGCAGTGGAGGGGCCTTATCTATAGCTGGAGCAGAGGCTGGGCAGACACATCATGAAGGGTCGAACGGACAGCAGGATGCGGACATGGGTGATGCCTCAGAAACTCCAGATCTCAATGTGTATGTAAATTCTCTAAAATCCAGACTTTTTCTTGGTGGGTAGCTACTAATTATGTGCAGGCCGACAGGTCCAAAGTCGATGAGAAATGGAAGTGGCGGCATCACTCGTCCACGAGACAAGCGCATGCTAAATCATTTGACAAAGGCTATGGATCGGACGCCCGATGCCTCTTTACATAGAGTTCGACCTCAATCTGGAAACGAAAGGATAAACTCACATGCTAGAGGACCTCCAACGGGACCACGTGCATCGGTCAATATCCGTGGAGCGTCGCGAATGCAAAATGGACGTGGAAATGGTGGAATGCCTGGTATGTCAATGCAATCAGGAGTCGCGCAAAACGTCATGGGCATGACCCCTCAACAACAACTCGAGCTATACGCTATGCTTGAGCAGCAATCAAGGATGATGGCGCAAATGTTTACTCCGCAACAACAGCAGATGATGGCGCAAGGAGGAAGTGGAAACGGCATGGGATCAGGATTTCCAGCCCGCCAGGGTCAGGGCAGACCATTACACGAACGGATGCAGCAGCCAAATCGAGCACAAAATAATGGCTTTCAGAAGCGTCAAAATGGAAAGTTTGGGGAGCACCACGCACAACCTTCGGAAGATACCTCAATGGATGTTGAGATGTCTTCTCAAGACAAGGTCAACAACCTTTCACCCGACACACCATGCAAATATAATCTGGCCTGCACGAACAAAGACTGCAAGTTTGCACATCAATCACCGGCAGCTCCTCCCGGAACTGCTATAGATGTTAGTGATGATTGCTCATTTGGTGTGGCTTGTAAGAACAGAAAATGTGTTGGACGACACCCATCTCCTGCCAAAAAGATTGCGCATCACGTCGAGCAGGACTGCAAGTATTTCCCGAATTGCACAAATGCCAAATGTCCCTTCCGCCATCCCACAATGCCATTATGTCGAAATGGCGCGGACTGCACAACTCCAGACTGCAAATTCACTCATGTTAAAATACCATGCAAGTTCAATCCTTGTTTAAATCCGACATGTTCATTCAAACACGAAGAAGGCCAGAAGAGAGGAAAATATGACGATAAGGTGTGGGTCGCGGACGGTGGCAAGGAGCACGTCAGCGAGAGGAAGTTTGTGGATGAGGAGGAACAAGAGGAATTGATTGTGCCTGGGGCAGTAGATGCAAACACGGAGTCGAACGGGAATACGGAAATTGCTACATAGGTGGAAGGATTGTGGGAAAATGTACAACAGTATATGGCGTGGGAGAAGGATGATAATCTGGCGTTTTGGCAGATGGTTGTTTGTTGATTTTCGGATATCACTTGGCTGGAGCCTCAATAATGAATCAGCGGGGATTCTCAGTGGGAAAGAGCAGAAAGTTGTTAGTATGTAGAATGGATTTTATGTCCCATGGCGCTCCAAAGAAAAGTCTTTGGGGTTGGCTAAACCACGAAACTGATTTTGCCCTGTCCTGATTTGGTGATGTAAATGTGCGTGTGGTGGCCCAAGCTCTAGAGCTGGAGCTGGAGCTGGAGCTCGAGAGCTTGATGGAAGCTTCGCAAAGACGATTGATTCTGTCTGCACCGAAAGCCGGCCTCTTACGATCGAGTTCCGGCGGCAATGAGATATGGGAAATGGGACATAGGATATTTCTCCGCCATCTGCCTCCGTCCTCTCAAAGTGCCTTTGGATGTCCACCCAATAGGCAAAGCCTTGCTCAATGTGCGGTTATAATTATGTTGATGTTAAAGGGCCGGGCGGGGCAGATAACTAGTCCATTATCTCACGAACTGATTGCATCGTGGTAAGCGAAAGTCGTCGAGGTTTACCTTACCAGAAGCACAAAATATTCTTGGGAAATCAACTTCATATGCCACACTTTACTGCAATAATCAATCGAGGCAATGAGACCTCAGGTATCAGAGTCGGCTCTAGTAATCCTACTTAGGCAATGCTATCGTACCCCGCGATGTCAAAATGCGCAATCACCTCGAATCAGATTACCTTTGAGGGCATTTAGCTCCTCCACTCGAATCCAATCATCACACGGCAAGCCAACGTCAGTTAAACAAATCGAGGAAGAATACATCAAAAGCGAGCCGGTATATATCCGTGGACACAAGACGAACGGCGATGAAAAACACATAAATGATAGAAAATCGCTGGGGAAACCCGACACGAATATCGCAGTACTTGGTGGTGGAATTACAGGCCTAGCTACGGCATTTTACCTCACGCAATTTCTTCCGGAACAGAAAGTTACGATATACGAAGGAAGTGACAGACTGGGTGGCTGGTTACGAAGTAAACATATCAATGTTGGCGGCGGACAAATCGTGTTTGAGCAAGGGCCTAGGACATTAAGACCAATGTCTACTGCAGGACTGGTGACACTGAATCTGGTGAGATCATATCACCGAGCAGGAAGCTGTTAGACTGACGGTTTTGGTAGATTCGTGACCTTGATCTTAACAGCCAAGTTCTTGCGACGCAAAGCAATGCCGACGCGGCTCGAAATCGTTTCATTTACTACCCAGACCACCTCGTGCGCATGCCCGGGCCGGGCCAGGATTTTTACATGACTGCGTGGTCTATGCTCAAAGAGCCAGTTTTCAAGGGTATCTGGAAGGCAATGTTTGAATATTCCAGACCTACAAGGCCGTCGAATATAGTAGACGAATCCATAGGCTCGTTTCTGAACAGAAGGTTGGGAGGCCCGGATCTAGGAAACAACTTGGTTTCGGCAATTTTGCATGGTATATATGCTGGCGATATCTATAAGCTGAGCGCGCGGACTATGATGCCTTTACCATGGCACCTGGAAATGCAAGGTGGAAGTATTACTAACGCATTCTTCAATCTTCAACTCGGAAGTATGACATCTGCAGACCGTGATGTAATGATGAGAGAGACAGCCAGAATGACAGAAGAGGAGATAGCAGGATGGAAGAACACGAGTGTGTACACATTCCGGGGCGGGCTTAGCACACTCTCTGAGGGCCTAGAGTCATCACTGCGGTCCAATCCTAATGTTACGATTAAGCTAAATCATCAGCTAAAGAGTGTGACCTTCGATGAAGAGCATGATGGCATCAAGGTAGGTTGACCTTGAACCTACTTTCGGTCACTCATGCTAACATTATACACCAGATCCATACAGCCAATGGCAAACCAGACAGCCATTATAAAGTGATATCCACCATATCTGGCCACAAACTCTCTACGCTCGCCCGAACCGAAAATACGCTCTCATCACTTGGAAAGATTGAGTCTGTGACCGTTATGGTCGTGAATCTCTATTACCGAGACGAGAATATACTGCCGGAACGCGGATTTGGCTATCTCATTCCACGATCAATTCCTTTCGACCAAAACCCCGAATTCGCGCTGGGCGTAGTTTTCGACACGTATGCAACAATTGGTCAAGACACGGTCCCGGGTACAAAAGTTACCGTGATGATGGGCGGGCACTGGTGGAGCGAGTTCGACAGCTATCCTGACGAAGAGGAAGGCGCAGCCATGGCGAAAGCGGTATTGAAACGCCACCTAAAAATCGATCAACAACCAGATGCAGTACACGCCTCTTTACAAAAGGATTGTATACCACAGTATACTGTGGGCCATAATCTTAGGATGAAAAAGGCTCATCAGGACCTAATGCTTGCCTACAGAGGTAAACTGGCTGTGGCAGGGAATTCATACACGGGTGTTGGGGTAAATGATTGCATCCGGGCTGCTAAAAATGTAGCTCACGACATTTCACTCAATAGAGATATTACCGGGTTAGAGCAGTCTTTGCAACCAGTAACGTGGGTTCAGAAACCTCGTTTATAGCTGAGTATCGTCAGCGTTGGTGACTGGGGAGCTCCTGATCTGTTAACAGATAGTACTGAATGTATTGTTACGAAATAATGTTGATAGAAAGAGATACCTAGAACAATATTCGGGACCTTTCTAGATCCCCACGAAGAAACACTCGATGTATGATATGGTTTGTGGGATAAACGAGTGCTCCTCGAGGCAATTTGGCAGTGCTTCCATTTATCCCACCTTCTACCTTTCTTGACAAATATCTATGTCACAGGTGCATTTCTGCCGTTCGTTCGCACGAATTCATTGAATGATGCTTTCTAGTTGTATCAAACGTCGGCGAGCAGCCCGGAGGGTTGAATATACTTCATCTGATTCTACCTTGACATTTCTCTTCAACGCCTTTTTGTTGCGACAAAGGCTGGAATCTCAAAAGGATTGCAAGCGATTATTGAGCGGAATCCATTGCAAATGCATAGTGTCTCTCATGGGTTAGTAAAGTCAAACAAGATATTTCCCACGTCTCTCCCATCCAACTTTGACTCAAATAATACAGGAAATCAAGGTTTGAGAAAAACTTTTCGAGTTCCACGCACCTCGACAAGCGAACCCCTTTTCTTAGCGAAATCACTCCGATGAAATTTCGAGAGCGATTCAGTACCACTTTACCTTTATTTGGGGATTTACTTCCCTCGCGGATCTATTTGCGTAGCTTATTCAATTTTTACCAATCCTTTAATATGATGAAAATATCTAAAATAACCACATTCAGATGCTCTTCACTCCCTCAAGTCGAATTCTATCTCGTCAAAGTTCCTTGTCTTCAGCGGGACACTGCGTTCGAAGCGCAGTTTGGATTTGTGTTCATGTTCATGTTCATACCGATTACGTCAACTGATAAGCACTAGCTTTTAGATGGGTGTCGGATTGGGAAGCTGGATAGATAATATCTTACTTGCATGTTGGGAGGGAGTGGGTAGGCGGAAAGATAATTCGCGTTTTTGCAGAATTTGTGAGCGGGGTATAAGAGCTTCGTGTGGGGGGTATAAGTACAGTGTTTTTCTCTCAAAAGTCTTTCATTTATTCTTATCTTTCTTTCTTTTTTTCCCCCAAGGCAGCGTTTCAGAGCTTGGAGTGTCTTAGGATAGATAAACAGTTCCGAGTTCTTCTTCCTTCTGTACTTCAGGAACCTTACACACTTGTGCTTCGCACTCTTTATATCAATCTATCTTTCTCGTTCACAGCCACTTCTTTCCGAGAAGTCTGAAGTCAAATATGGACCGTGATTCTCAAGCCTTTGCCGAGAAGTGGTCTTCCATTTCTAAACTAGACAACTCTGAGACTGAGGTACTTGCTTTTCTTTCTTCCACTTTCCTCCTAGGTGCTCATACCATGATTTCCTCTTAACTGATACGTGTGGCAGTCTCACGATGGACGGGAGACGGCCCTTCTAAATTATATTCTTGCACTCGATCCAGTGCCGGATACACCTGTCGCTGGTGAGTACATCTTGCTCGGTTTCTAGCGGTCTGCTCCACCTTGTACTACCGCCTCATTCGCAATTCCCTTTGCCCCTGACTTGACTCCCATTCTCCCTCTCTAGCCTCAGCCCTTACAATCAAAAATCATCTGATTGACACTTCGTCCTTCAACTTAGTCCTCAACGCAATCGATGACTTCTCCCTCAAACAAGACTTCCTCATCAGCGTCGGTCCGCACAAGGCCAACATCCTCCGCGAACTCATTACCCAGCAGAAACCAGAAGTGCTTCTTGAACTTGGTGGTTACCTGGGCTATTCAGCTATCGTGTTTGCCGAGAAGATGCGCGAAGTTCATGGCGGTATGTCGATCTTCGATCTCCATCTTTCATATGAAATACTCATCGATACTAACCCACAAAAAAAAAGACTCCGCCTGCTTAAAAGTCCTCTCCCTAGAACTGGACCCTCTCTGCGCCGCCATCGCCCGCCAACTCATCTCCCTTGCGGGTCTTGACTCTATGATCTCCGTAGTTCTCGGTTCTGCGTCCAGTACTATTCCTTTGCTCGTCTCTTCCGGGCAATTGGGGAAAGAGAGCGTCAATTTTCTTTTCCTAGACCATGTTGAGGATTTATATGTGCAAGACTTCAAGAAGGTGGAGGAGGAGGGTTTGTTCAAGAAGGGAGTGATGGTTGTGGCAGATAATGTGGTGAGACCTGGGGCGCCGGAGTACAGGGAGTGGATTAGAGGTAGGAGTGGGGAGGGGTGGAGGAGTGAAGGGGTTAGAGGGTTGATCTGGCCGGGTGAGTTTGAGGTAAGTTCTCGAATATTTTGATTATTATTTTTGTTGTTGTTTGGTGGAGGGATTGGGCTGATGTTTGTGATGGATAGGATGAGTTGGAGGTCAGTAAGTTTGTCGGATAGGTGACGAGTTTAATGGTGGATGGAGGGTAGGCTGGGAGGCGGCCCTTTGGTTTATGATAGATCAAAGTTTGAGCTCGGGGTCCCAAGGGTGGATAGAACAGGTGAGGCAGTGGTAGAGAAGAATTGTGTTGCCAATGAGGTAGGATGTGAAGAGTCCTGCTATGGTGAGAGATATGGCGTCGTTGGGAGCGAAGGGTTATTAGGGCGAGGAGAAGGTGTTGATTGGTGTGAGAGCAATGAAATGTGTGAAATGGAGACGTAGAGATCTACCTGTAGATTGATAGTTCCATAAGGGTAAGCCTTGACCTTGAGCAGAGAACCAAGTCATCCTAGATGCCGAAGCGGCGAATGATATAAGGACAAAGATTATGACAAGTGTGAAAACTGCAACCATGGTGATAGTTTCTGCATTCCAGGGCATAACTTGCTGAATTATGGCCATGGTGCGAACGAAATTTAAAGAATAGGCCCCGGGGTCGTCCAAACAGAAGAACTTGTAGGTAGCATGCCGAATCCTAGAACGCCATTTAACATGATGCTTAAAATCATTGATTGAATACTCTGAATGACAGCACTCTTCATCAGGGAGCATCAACTGAACAAACATTCTTGATATAATATCTTGGATTCTAGTCATTACGAGGAGGAGCGGTCTATCGAGGACCGGAGTATTGACGAAGAAATAGACTTGTACGCATGCCAATACATGTAGACAGTGGTTTGAGCATAACAAGCGGCGGTAGATAATGCTTTTGATATTGCTTGTAGTAGAAGCCTAGCTACCATTCTTGCGGCTCCAAATGCAAGTCACAACATATTTGCGATAATACCCGACCTCTGTGTGTATGTATATTCGTATTCTCCTCCCCTAACCTTCTTATAACTGCCAACTTCGTGTCGAGATTGCAAATTGATCCAGCACAGAGTTCCTAGCGTACACGCAGAAAGCCAGTGTCCTAAAACTGTCCCGATAACCCTACTTGTACAAGGCAACACCGCAGTCTTCTCCTTTTGCTACGCACCATACCTCACATGGCAACGCCATCCTCACTTCGCCGCCGCTTTTCCCTCTTGTTCTTCCTTCACCTCCGTAAAACCGGAGAACTCCCCCGCAGCCTTCTTACTCGGTTGCTCATTCTCCTTCTTCAACCCTGCCCACTGCATATCTCTCTTATAAGCCTGATGATCCCAACTCTGCGTGCGCGCTGGATTTGGTCTCCAAGTTTGGGTGGGGGAGGCAAGTTCTTCTCCCTTGGAGTTGCGGCGACCGTCCTTGATCTTGATGTCTAGTGGGTTGTTGGTTTGGTTGGTGGAGTGCATGGGGAGGGTACTTGTTGATGCCATGTTGAACAGATGAATGGAGGAGGGTGTGGTGATGTTGGAGTGAGGTAGTGGATGTGGTTTGAAGGAGGAAAGACAGAGAGGTTGGATCTTCGAGGGATGAGTTCTTTTTCTATCCAGCGGGCTACTTGCCCGCGCCAGGTCCAAATTAGCATATGCTCAATCACTCCACTCTTGCGAGTCTCATGTCACAGTTCCAGTCCAGATGCGGGGCAGTGCATAGATATAATAGATATGATAGGATCAATCACTCCACACACCTTAAATACTTTTCATAGGTTAACGTTACCCCAAGCGGAGTAGATTCTATGATGTAAGAAAGAGGAAGAAAAGCAGGAAGGTCAAGTTACTCCTCTTTCTTGACCAACAGGAATAGCAATGACAAACGCCATACGTTCACAAGAGGCATTAATGTGGAGAAGGCGCTCCTGTGTGGAAGGAAGGGTGGAAGAGTAGGAAGTTGGTGGTAGGGATCAGCTGGAGGCGTGTGTGACGCTAAGAAGGATGAGGGGTAGCTTTAAGTCTTTGGTGATCTAATAAGTAGTTGCTGTTTACGGTTAGGTCAAGCCGTTGATAAGAAACTCTAATTGCTTATCGCTCTAAAATATTTATTGCCACTCCTCAATTTCCCTTTATACCTCTTCCTAAACCAAACTAAACCACTTTCTACTATTTTCAACCTCGAGTTTTTATCGATTATTTATCAGATGATACTCCGCCCTGTCTACATCTTATCAAACGCCTCACTTGCTATGAGATGAAAAGGCTAGAAATACATTTTTTGATATTTTCCTATGGACTATTGGCACATCTAAACTCTCCGGTTTACTTTTCTTCTTTTCAAGCTGCTTTGACTTGTCCTCCCAATCTGAACCCCCTCGAAAAGCTGTACAGCAATCAGATTACAATGACAAAAAAAGATATCAACGCCTCGCTATGCATAATATGGGTATGGACATGAAAAGAGCCTGGAATCATGCATCATCGTATACAAGAGTTTCGTAATGCAACCCAACCACCAATTTGGTACCGACCGTCATGAAAGTATGAATGGAGTTTGTTCTCCACGAAACGCCCTGATGGATATTACCAAAAGGGTCAGAGAGACTAAGGATGTTCAAGGAGTTCTTGGACGTTTCCAGTAGTATTGCTAATGAGAGTCAGAAGTTGTCACGGCTGATAAACACTGGCCTGGCTTACCTTGTGTTGCTTTCTGCAGTTTCTCAGGCTTGGCTTTCTCAACCCCTCCGTCACAGTCTCCTTTCTCTGTTGATCAGTATCCTCATCTGGGATATAATAATATTCACTCTCTAGGGGCTTTCCAGCAGCATCCTTCCCATTTCGATGAATCTCTCCGATAAATTTGGTTTTGTTCAACATCTTTCTCAGGTCTTCCTTCAAGAGACCCTTGTTTTCCTGACTCGAAGTGTTGAAACCTTTGAGTTCTGATGGAAGGTTATTGAGAATAACTGACAGTGGCGTCGACTGCAGACGGGAGAAGGCGAGTTGATTTGCTACATGGTTGATGATAGGAGTAACATCAGCTTCTTCAGTGGATGTGGAGCTAGATCTAGCCTCAGAACCCATCGAGTCGATTTTACCACGACCTCGAGGATCTTCCCGGGAGTTGCCAGCAGTGACTTTAGCCATTCGAGACGAGATGTTTGCACCATAAGGACCGAAAGAGTGGATAACTGGGTCGTTTTCTTCATCCGGGTCGTCTTCTGGTTCGCTGAGTTCGCTTTCCTGGCTGGACGGACCGGATGCAGAGAATGATGCTGCTGCAAGAGTTGGTGAGTATGCCACTCCAGAGGAAGTCACTGAGGACTCAGCGACTTCCTCCGGCTTGTCCTCGTAAACTTGAATGAAAGTCTTTTCTGCGTCTGCTGCAAATAATTTGGATAGATCTGCAGCTGCAAGAGGTAGGCGAACAGGAGTCGGGGACGCCGGCGAGGGAACGCGTGGATGACGGCGGACAGGGCTTGAATGAATAACTTCACCGTCAGCAGTAAGGGCAGTTACCTTACCCCTTGGAGAATTGTCTTCATCCCATGAGGCCTCTGTTTGCGGAGCGAGCGATTCGATACGACTACCGCGAGGCCAAGAAATCAAAACCCTTGCGTCCTGAACATCCAACATTATCTCCGCATATTCGGTTTCCGAGGTGAAACTATCCCCCTTTGCAAGCTCCCATGTCCGACCTTGACAATGCAACTTCACCCCGTTCCAACCGCAGCATACAATCTCAACCTTATTCGATTCGAGCGGTGCCGACGCAGCAATGTATCGAGCTTTGACGTGGACACGAGAAATAAGACGGTTGGCTGACAATTGATAATGGGAGGAGTTGCTGGATCTACCCATGAGTACAGTCTCTCCATCCTCGGGTAGTTCGACAGTAGGCACGGCCGAAAGTGGAGCTCGTTCAATTGAGGACCGAGTTCGATGGAGGCCGGGCCTCGCGTGTACTCCTGGAGGTGAAGAGGAAAGGATACCAGTCGTGGAAGTAGGAATTGGGGTGGGATACTTTTGTCGAATTGGATCAATTCGAGACGGTGACGTGCGAGCCCTCTTATATGTTCGACCCGGAAGGCTGGGTGAAGAGGAGATGGGCTCGAAAGCTGGAAGTAAGGTAGGTGGTGGCCGCTTCGTACCCGCCATATTGGGAAAGGTAGGTTGAGAATTAGTCTTACTTGGAGAAGAATTCATCATGATAGATAGTTATTCCTTTGATGTTAGACGGTGAGAGGGTAAAAGGAATTTTCTCCAAAGTGGATATCTCAACAGATCGCGACCCAGACGCGGTGGGTTAAGTTGCGCCTTTCTCCAACGCGAAGTTCATAGGATCCTTTTTAGTTACTGAAAGGTCGGGGGGGACGGAAAGAACAGGAACAAGTAAAGTGGTAAGACAACGACTGAAGAATGGAACAAGTGACCCGTAGAAAGTAGAGGAGACTATCAGCAACTAAATTTTTTATTTTTTTTGAATTGGGTCGTAGATGTAATGTAGGTGGAAAAGAAGGGACTGGGTTTTGTATGGCCGCGACCCACGATCTTGTATGGGACATGAAGAATACAAGGACGGAAGATGTAGAAGGTTTAAAGAGGTGAGTAGCTAGTACCAGACGCGGGTCGCGTTGACTCTAAAAATGTTCGCTTGCTGCTATAAGGGATTTTGCTGCCACAAGTCGAGAAATGATATTGGAATGTGCACAAAAGTTATGAGCTCGGTTTCATGACGTTTTGCAACGAATGAAAGGCATTGCAGGCTCCGGGTTGGGGAAGAGGATTGGACGGACGGATGGACCGACGTGCCAATGGGCAATGGGCAAGGGAAAGGGAGAGGAAAAGGAAATGGTGAATGGATGCTTCATTTGCTCATGGTGAATGCTTCTTTTGCTCATGAGCTCGAGCTCGAGCTTCGTCAGCTGTTCCGGCCAACTTGCTTTTCACAATTGTAATGCCCTCGCCGCGGACGCAGCTTCATATCTCACGCAAGAAAGTCGGGTCAGCAAGTCTTTGCACACACGCGCACATTCACGCCTCTGCTCCCGACGCCTACGCCTACTTGCGTGCTCCGAGCCAATCCGTGACATGCCATTCATCCAGCCGGCTGTCCAGCGAAAGACTGCGTGCTCCACCACCCACACATGCTTCGTAACTTACATCCCATAGCGTACGCGAAGTGGTGCCGTGCTTCACGCCCAGCCTCCCTGTGCGTGAATTCTTGCTGGTAGAACTGGCTCGTCCCCCGTCTCGTCCCCCGTCTCGTGCCTCACGCGAATCTCAAATCAAATCTTCGCATCTTCGCATCTTCGCGATTTGGTGTTCGCTTTTTCTCTACGCGCTTGCTGTTACCTTGCTCCTGCCTCCTGCCACCTGCCTCCTGCCATCTGCACTTGCTCCTGCTTACTTGTATCTATCTGCCTGCTGCTTTTTAATGCATCCCCCATATCGATTTATTATGTCAGACTTTCAATCTTCCTGGGCTGGCTCATGTATGTGCGAGGAGAAATTTCTTTTTTTCTACCACTTTCTTGCTGTACTGTACACACACATACGCTTGCATTGGGCTGCCTAGATCGATTGCTGAATACACGCATGCATGTGCCTTGGTGACTGACTGTCTCTTCCTCCCGTCCTGCCTCCGTACATTCACCGGTGTCGTGTGAGGCGAGTGCTGCAGCATGCCAGCAAATGAGCCCGAGGGCGGTGAGTTTAAGGGATCGATACGAAGTCGATGCAATATGGAATGAGTGGGACGATTTGTGTAAATGCCCAGCTCGGTGTATAAAATGTATACGGTTCATGCTTCCATGCTTCCATGCTTTCGAGCCTTGGGGCCAAATGAGGGGTTTCTTTTTCAGACAAGATGCATTTTCACATTTTCCTTATATCTCGTGTCGTCAGGTCCGCTCATGTATAAAAGCAATGAAATCGTGTTCAGTGTGCATACTAAAATTCCCAATTTTTAGTAAAATTGCTCTTAACAGCTTTACTTTCACAACGCGTTTCGAGATAAATTTCCCATTTCATAAACCTCAGCCTCATGGTGGCTCTTTCCCCGAATGGAATTTTCCTGACTTATAGCCTTGCATGAATGTGCATTACGGCGAGCTGCAAACCGTTCAAATGCCACAATGTCGGAGTATTCTGGAAGAAAACCCCGACGCCAAAGAAATTTATCAAAACCAAAATCGCAAAATTTCTTATCGTAGGAAGCTTTTTTGAATTTTTTGGTTCAGAAACAACCACGAGGAGAAAGATTGACATTTGGCGCATTCTTTCGTCCGTAAACTTTTCTCACAATATCAATTGCAATCATAGTGTACATCTGACATCAGGACAACACAACAATGGCACCAGCTTCTACTGCGTTGACCAAGAAGGTCGAAAGTGGTTCGCCATATCAGCTTGATCATGAACAGGTATTTTTACTTTCTCGAGCAGCAAATAGTTGTTTAATACTAAGCTCAAACCAGGTTCTTAAAGCCTCAAAGGCTCTGCTGAAGCACATTTCCAGCTCCGAGAACAAAAAATCCAAATCCGATGGCCCTCAGAATCTCCTCGCAGAGAACGATTCGAACGACGCCGAAGCCACCCCCATCTGGCTTACTCTCACAACCAAGAAACACATCACCGACAAGAAGCGCCTGAAGCCCTACAAGGTCGCTGTTCCACATCCTCTAAACACATCCGAAATTACAACCATCTGTCTCATTGTCGCCGACCCTCAACGAACCTACAAAGACATCGTCGCATCCCCAGCATTCCCCGCTTCCCTCCAAAAGCGTATCACTAAAGTCGTAGGCGTTGACAAGCTCAAGAAGAAATATAAGCAATTCGAAGCGCAGCGAAAACTATTCGCCGAGCATGACATCTTCGTCGCCGATGACAGAATCATTACAGTTCTCCCAGGACTCCTCGGCAAAACCTTCTACAAATCCACTACGAAACGCCCCATCCCCGTAACGATCCAAGCCGAAGCTCCCCGCAGTGACGGAAAGAGAATTGCGCGCGCAAAGGGAGAAGGTGCACCAAGGGCCGCTGAACCTAAGAAAATCGCCGCTGAGATCGAGAAGGCTATTTCCAGCGCCGTGGTCACGCTCAGCAGCTCCACGAACAGCTCCATCAGGATTGGATACGCAAGCTGGGAAGCTAGTCAAGTAGCAGAGAACTTGGAAACCGTTGTGAATACCGTGGTTGAGAAGTACGTCCCGAAGAAATGGAGAGGCGTGAGGGGTATTCATGTGAAAGGACCAGAGACGGCAGCGCTACCCGTTTGGTTGGCAGACGAGTTGTGGACTGAAGAAGCCGATGTGCTTGATGAGGAGACGGTGAAGGAGATTGAGGCGAAGGCTGCGCAGGCGAAGGAGAAGAAGGGAGGGAAGAAGAGGAAAAGTAGGGCGTTGGAAGAGGCTGGAGAGGAGGGTGAGGGTAATGGGAAGGAGAAAAAACAGAAGCTGTTGGAAAGTAATGATGATAAATTGGACAAGGAGATCGCGATGAGGAAGGAGTTGTTGAGGAAACAGAAGGAGGATGCGGCGAAGGAGGTTGATGCTGTACCAGTTGTTGTGAAGAAGACGAAAAAGACCAAGACCGTGTCTGTTGCTTAAGGCCGGTGCTTGTGTATCTACCTGGGGAACAGGAAGGGCAGGGAGCGGAGTGCAGTAAGGAGTGAGCAGGAGCAAAAGAAAGAGCAGTGTCCGATTATGACTATGTTATGCTGTCTAAAAGGAGGTAGATATCGGAGTGGCGTTTTGGAGTTCACCGCATGCATACGGGCGGGCAAAAATTCAGAGCTTTAGAAAGTAATGGATGGTATTGTATGGCATGCACTGTTTTATTGCTGTGGTATTGACATTGTGCAATCCAGTACCTAAGCTGCCGATGAAAGGGATCAATCGATAAAGACATCCGGAAAACGTTTGGAGGAGTATCATTCTGTGCTATCATTCTTGATTGATCTACAAAAGCAAAAACGCCATCCCACCCAACCGATATATAGAACTTCAAACGCACATGGATCGATTTGGAGATCCACCAAGCTACAACTCCTCCTCATGTCCACTTTCCCCCTTCTCCTCCTCACCATCAAACTTCCTTCCAAACACCCCAAAGTTCTCCTTGAAAGCCTTCTCCAACAACTCCTCACTCAACGCCATATGTCCACCAGGCGCTTTCTCAAACTTCAATGCACCCCTCTCATCGAGACTTTTCAGCCCCAACCAATCCTCTTTATAGATTGCTCTCTCCTTCAAAGGCACCACCTCCGTCCCATTAACCTCGCTCCACCAAGCGCTCTCCTTCGGGATAACCGTCTTATCGTCCTCAAAAACATACATGACAAATCTCTCCAACTTCTCTATATTCGCCTTATACGTCGCATTCTTCAATAAACGCTCATTATTAATATCGGCGAGGAAATTCGAATTCTCAAGGTACGGAGAGAGATCAGCGGGATCTCGGAAATACTGCGCGGGCACGAGACGCGATTGTACGAAGGTCGACCAGGTGTTGGAGCGAAGGAGGGATTGCGCGCCGCGGCAGAGGAAGTCGGTGGGCGAGCAGGATTGGAACGAGGAGATGCCGTTATGTTGGGAGCCGAAGGTCAGGAGGGAGCGCACCGGTGGGTTATTGCAGCGGGAGATGTAGCCGCGCAGAAATTGGCCGCCTTGGGAGAATCCGATGGCGTCGATGGCGGGAGCGGTGCTGAGGATGGGATGGGCAGCAAGGGCGGCACAAACTTGTTCGATTTGGACTGTGAGATGGAAGGTTAGAAGGAATCTTTGTAAAAGATGGTTCGTGCAACTGGTGCATTGATCGAGTACATACGAGTTAGATTCCCAAAGAACGTAGCAGTTCGATCCGCAGAGGCATCCTCATCCAAACGAATGTTATAGACAAGTGTCCCAGGATGTACGGCAGCAGCTAATTCCCCGACCTGGGCAAGGCCATCTGCTTTGTAGTTATCGCCCAACCCATGCCAAATCACCACCGGAAGCGGCGTATCATCGTTATTGTCCTCGTGGGTGCTGGTCGTAGCTTTACGGGTCTTGTCCGATAAACTCAGGCTGAAGATACTAGGAAGCGGAGCATTTTCATCGTATGAGCCGAGAATGGGATCGATGGCGATGGGGAAATCGGCGATGCTTTCTGGTACCACGATGGCGTTGATGAGGGAGGCGCTGCTGAGCAGTGAGAGGAGCTTAGTGATGGGCGCCATGCTCGGTGGCGGTGGGAGTTGTTGAATGTTCAAGTTTTGTTGGTATAATCAAATGCTAACGTCTGGATCTTAAGGATGAATTATGAGTGGATGGATTCGAGAAGGTAGTATGGTCACCGCTTTATTGTAAATTCAAGTTCCACGTGGAGCTCGATATAGAGCACGTCTTTGTGATGTTCCAGCCGAGTACAAGCTGAGGTTATCTTGATAGCGAATGCAGCTCGTCCCCACAAAGCCGCTTTAACAATGAAGGTGTTTGTGCATGGTTGCCGACGGGTGGGGATTAATGTTTCTCCGTGTGATATGCTGAAGTTGATAATCTTCAGAATTTCTTAGGCGACGTTAACATAGGTTTGCACATTCAAAAACGAGAGGATGTTCGACGGACAGAGTTGATTGCTTCACGAGGAATATAGAAGCTTGGCTCTGACGCTTATTCAAACCAATTTTCTGTTTAATATTGCAACATTTCTCATAATACTCTTGTATTCAGTCGGGTTACAGAGCGCGATACGAGCAATTCTACCACGAGATTCGAGCCAGCCGACTACGAAAATTATTCATTTCTCCTCACGCATCCACTCTCTACCGCGCTCACCAATACTTGAATTATTGGAATACTTACCGACACGTACTAGATATATTGGGGCCGAACTGAGGATACGTTCGAACCAATTCAATCGTCGTTGATAACGAGCGGGGCCGCTCAACTCTTCCTCGGACGTTTCGACCAGTCAGTCGACTTGCGCAAGCTACATTGATAACACGCAACGACAATACCTTGTCTTTACCATCGACATGGCGCCCGCTCCGGAGCAAGCTCAGACGAGCAATCCAGTTGGGCCTCATCCTTCGTTCATTCAAGTCGCGAAGCCTTATATGTTTCAGCAGCAAATACAATCACAGCTCGTGATTATGGGCACGAATCCATCAAGGGAGGATCAATTCAGGTTACAAGGTGTTACATGGATCAACGATGTTAGGATCGCGTTGCAGCTGTGAGTATCTATCCCAACCTTTTCGCAAAGCACCCGCTGATCTCTCCAGACCTGTGCGCACTTTTTGCACTGCGGCGACCTACTATCATAGATTTCGACTAATTCACAAAGATACCGAATATCAATATCAGGATGCTGCTGCGGCAGCACTCCTTACGGCGTGTAAGATCGAGGATACTTTGAAGAAATCACGGGAGATTCTTTGCGCGGCACATAATCTGAAGCACTTGGCGGCTGAACATTTGAGCTCGGATGATAGCGTAAGTGAATCGATTGTCACACGTGGCTAAGCTGACCTCTGTAGGTCTTTGAAGGTCCTTCCAAAGTTGTCATTGGGTTGGAACGCCTTATGCTCGAAGCATCCGTATTCGATTTCCGTGTCCGATATCCACAGAAACATTTGATAAAGCTGGTGAAGAAGGGCGGTATCCAGAAAGATGTAGCACAGGTGGCATATCAGGTCATGTTAGATCTCTACCGAACGTTTGCGCCTCTAAAACAGACATGTTCTACTATGTCTTTCGCATGTGTAGAACTCGCTACTCTGATTGTGGAGAAGCAAAAGGGATGGCGAGGGCCTCCTTACAAGAAATGGTGGACTAGTCGCTCAGAGATCATAGAAACGATGTTAGATTTATTGGACTTGTACACGCATTTCCAGAAGCAATCTCTTGTCGGACCGTCGCATCATATCGACAAATTTATCAATATTCGACTTAAAATCAACCAAGAGCTCGAAGAGAAGAAGTTACCCCGTCACACAGAGCACTACGAGCTTCTACGAAACAATGGTAATCGGCCAAATATCAAGACTCCGAAAACACCAATCACTCCCGCTAGTCCAACAGAAGTACGGTTGAATGGCAGAGATGTAGCCTCACCAGTTACAATGAGTCCCAAATCTACTAGCTCCGGAAGAAGAGGTATTGGGACGCGTGGCCAGGATGGCACTGTGCGCTTCATGTTGGATGCTAACACAGCGAAAGAGGAACGGGATACCGTGAATGAATACTTCCAGAATGAATTTGAAGACTATGAAGTAGAAGTTGAGGAGACTGTACCTGTGGAGCCAATACCAACTCTACATACAAATAATAGGAGGGGACCTCATCATGATGGAAGGCACAGTAGAGATCACCATCACCACCACTTTAACAAGCGGATGAGGCGATAGGAACATGATTGCGAGAAGAGAAAGACAAGAAAAGAAGCATGGCATGGCGTTCAGGTGATGAGATGGATTATCATTGTAAAATAGCTGTATATGGGAAGATTATAAAAGGTTGGGAACCTTGGTGTTGAATGGGAGATACCACATAGCAATCAATGCATCGGAGCTTGCTGTATCCTTATGGTTTCCCTTGTTCTGACTGGTGGTATAAAGACTGATTGTAAGACTAGTAGTACAACTGCGATGTAGACACATAAACAATTCTAGCATTTGATCGTTCGGAGATTTTCGTCAATGCAGCAAGCACGTACGCTGCAAACAAAGAGCATTTTCACCTGATGATGAAATTGATGCCAACGATCTTGGTCAAGTCGTGCAACATTTGATTCGTCGTAAGACTGAGTGATGTTCAATTGGTGAGTAGCCCCTGTGGACCCTGTTTTGGGTAGCATGTGAAGATCGTTAGGCCAGCTTTGAAGCGATGACGCTCTTTTTCTCTCGTTTGCTGTAGGTCAAGAAAATTGGCCGAAGAAGCAAGGAAACTTGAAATGCAATGGAATTGCCCCAAACTCTTAACTTGGGATGGGGATGAGAATGGGGATGTGAATGGAAATGGGAATGAGGATATAAAGAAGAGGAATATAAAACATCAAATTCGACATTTATTTATTTTATTTTATTTTATTTTATTTTATATACAATTAGTTGATTGATTGATAAATTCTCTCCCAAGCCGACCTTCCACCTTCACGCCCTTACCCAGAGGACTCCTGAATCACTCATACAAGAACATCTCCCAGGAGAAAGAGAAAGGAAAGGGAAAGAACGAAGCCAACCAGCCGTGCAGAAACCGCATACGTATTCGTACAAAGTCAAAAAGGTCGCTTGTGTGACGCATTGGCAGGGATTTCCAATTCAAGTTCCAGCCACTTCTGCCAGCTCTTTCGCACCAACCCATCTCTTCTGTTGACTTAACAGCACCACGTTTGCAACTTTTCGCACACGACCACAATTACTTTGCAATTCAATTGAAACAATAACGGCTTTGAGTCTTCTACAACGCCATCATCACTATTTGATTCGTGCCTTAGCTAGAGTAGATAGCAAGCTTCTTCTACCATGGCTCCCCCACCTCCAGCCAGTCTTCCCCTCCAGCAAAGGCTTATACAGCTTGCGCAGACGCTGCAATGTGAGTTTGAGAGCTTCAAGAACATGCGGAGAATAAATGCTGATTCTGATGGCTCTTAGTTGCGTGGTTCGTAGGGTATGTCGATATTTCTGTTCCTGTTCCTCTCCCCGCATGCCAACGAAGCTATGTATGAGCTGGGAGCTTGGATACTATATGTACAATCCACGGATTCTTGTAGCAGCTCCATCAGCGTGGAAACTCAACTTGCACTCTTCTCTGCATCCAGGTAGCCATGGGCAGCTGCTAATATTGACTGTAGACACTTATCGCTACTCTTCTGTATCGTCAGATATGGGCTTTCCTACATTTCCTTCAACTACTATTCACGATGGGCTATATTCTCTTATCGTCTGGCCTTCATATCAGCAGCTGCAACATACGGTATTGTGGTTTACAAGGCATTCCGCGCTCGCGCCAGAGCTGGAAGAGCTCAAGGTGGCCTTATCTCGCTTGTAGCTGATGAGAATGTTCAATATTTGGGTATGTACATGCACGGAAAACTCGGAATACGATACACTAACAATTTACAGGAATGGCACTTGTCTGGCTGTTCTCCAAGCAATATCCTCTTGCCATGCTTCCATTCGGCGTTTACTCTATCTTCCACGTCGCAACCTACACCCGTACAAACCTCATCCCCACTATTCAACCACCACAGCAAGGAGCTTCCGCACCAGGTTCTTCTCCAACCTCCAAGACCAGCCAAAAGCCAAACGCATTGGCCGACACCATTGGCAGATTCGTGAAGGAATACTATGATACTTCCATGGGTCTTGTCGCTCTTCTCGAGATTCTCCTTTGGGGTCGCCTGTTCCTCGCTGCCATCACTTTCTCTAGGGGCTCCTGGATCTTGATCGCCATCTACACCGCATTCCTTCGTGCGCGATTCGCCCAAAGTGCTTTCGTTCAAGCACAATTCAGACAAGTGGAGGCCAGAATCGACAGTCTTGTTGGAGCTCAATCTACTCCACCAGCAGCAAGACAGGTATGGGAAGGTGTCAAGGGTAGCGCTAGATCTTTCCATGATGCCACTGATATTGGAAAGTACGTTCAAGGACCAGCCGGACAAAAGAAGGCGTCATAAACGATACATATCAAAACAATAATCCGAGCATGAGAACAATCGTCGTTAGCCGAGGTACCATTCACAGGCATTGATTGAAACGGAAAATTTGGTATGGAATGGTGGAAATACTGGCGGGACAAGATACATGAACAGCAAGAGATACAGGGGCAGATTCTGGATGAGAGGAATTGGCCAGATGACATTTTACTCCTTGGGGCATCCTGGTCCTTTCAGTGGTTGGTCAGTGTTTCCCTTCATTAGGATTTGATCATCTATAGCTGATGATCAGCGTGAGATGAATGATATGAGAAATGAGATTTGTGTATTCGTACTCTGTAGCGAGCATCATTTTCTTTTTTTGTTTGGTATTTCCTTTCTCTGTGCAGCTGTGGACGTGGTGGCGTTTGTTCTTACGTGTATGCAGAGTCTAATGAAAAGCTCTTAAAGAAACTCATCGTTATGATGTGCTACGGTTTTGAATGTGGTGATGTGTTTGCTAGGTTTTGTTTTAGCGTTATTCACCCAAGGTTGTGTGGAAAGCTCATCTCATTTCTTCGAGACTTTTTCACAATTCTCTTGATGCCGCCAAATTCAGACAAGTGTCCACTACTTGTATCGGTCATACCTTCTAGGTTTGATAAGAGATACTCCACTTACCAGAGTAGCTTTAGTTTTGAATTGTTTTTCCTGGATATCCATCTGTTCGATAAAATCTTCTTTGCTTTTATAAGGGGACATTTTGTTCTTCCTTGATATTGAGCAAATTGATGTATACAAGACTAGATATGAGCCCACAACAGAATGCAGACGCCTGGTTCCTGCCCCGCTGAGACGGCCACTGATATGATCGAGCATACATATATCATGCACGGGGTCAGCAACCCTGACGAGTCGAATCTGGTTCACATGAGGTGTCCAAGAAAACTTCTACGCGCTGTTTCATCATGCTTTCGTCGTCTGGATATCCACCACCGTAAGTCGTGGTCTGTCGCAAGCTTTACTGGCCAAGGCCAGATGAACCTTGAGATGCGCTTTGCCAGGAGGATCTCCACCCCGTGTTACTTCACTTTGTAGACTGGTTGAGAACGGGTCGCGCTCCGTTACCAAAAGCAATCTATCCGTGGGACGTGTGGTACCTTGGCCAAATCATGGGCTCCCCGATTTACCAGGACGATATAGTGCTTACTATATTGGAAGAGGTATCGCGCCGTCAGAATCCAGCAGATGTGATTCTTAGTAGTGAGTTGATGTTGAATTGTGTGAGGTTCTGCTAGGAGTTCAGCGGCTTTAGCGTGTGTAAGGGCTGCAGACCGAGTCGTTTCTTGAGAAGTTGGCATGATAAGCAGTTTCTGAAGCTTTTACTCGACACCATTGTTTGGATCGGATCGTATGCTCCTTTTGCCATAGAGCTTGTCACTGGTGGTGGGTTTATTGCTGTGTATATTTCTCAATTGACGATTCAGGCGGTTAAGGAAGGCACTGAAGCCGAGAGTCCTCGGGATGATAGAAATCTGTGGAAGTATTTGGTCCAGAGTCAAGACTTACGGTTATGAATCATGATTGCCACGAAGACTTACAAGGTCAAGATGAGGAGTGAGGAAGAGTCGGTTGAAGTATAGCTTCCACGCTTCCACGACGTTCCCTAATTACTATCGGATCTCATATTGTGTTTTTCCTTGCGTAACCTGCACGGTCAGTTATCTATTTTTCGATATTCCTCATTGATCGGTCATCTCTATCATGTCATCATCAAGATAGCAGAGTAGGTGGCTTGACGCTTATACTTATCGATCTGGTATCGACTGCTTCGTATATATTTTTCTTCACAATATAAATGTCATCCACTTCCTCATCTGAAGCTCCTTTTCAACAAATATAATTTCTCCTTAAGAAAGAGAGTTAAGCAAATCCCATCAAAGTAAAAGACCACAAATACATTCAATATGCAAGACATCATTCTAATATTCCAAACGAACCCATCCACATCCCCATGCTTTTCTATCATGCATGTCATTCGTATCCATCATAGCGCCAGCAGAAAGGCCCACGATTATCACTACTGTAACATCCTTCGCATGACACCAAGCTCTATATCTGTCGAAACAATATCGGAAAGGATTCTAAGGAAATGAGTGTGCCAATCCAGGGACCGTTTATCCATCTTTCTAGCCGCACGGTTGAACCTCGCGCCTATTCACCCTTCGCATCATCTGTGATGTTTCTTCTCCATCCAATCAATGCTTGTTAGTTTCACGTACAAAACACGCACAGCCCCATCGCCCAGCTTTTGCATCACGGCGCTTAAGCTTAACATTCCCCACACCCAAGCCTGCGCTAAGCCGAGTCCCGTAACCTTTCACCGGGAGTTTCATTCCTTTTCAATCCAATTACCCCCATTTTTCTCGTCCTTGCGAATTTGCTTTTCGCTTCGGGTTGTTTCTCGTACTCTGGAACTCTGGCGGGTCTATTTCAAGTCTTGGTTTGACTAACGTTAGCTGGGTCTAGCTAGGTCTGGACGCTGTTTGTTTGCTGTGGTGGTCTTTTTACCCGCGGTTCTATTCTTTGGTGCTTGCTACAATGTCAGAGTCCGCCTTGGGTATATTGAAGGAGATGGGCTTGACGTACTGAATTACCCTGTCGAGTTATGCTGCTGGAATAGTTTATGGTGTGTGCTCGGATGCTTGATTTAGTATGAATGCATGATAGTTGGGATGAAGGGTTTTGAAACGGTTATATAGGTAGGATTCTCTCGAGGTGGGAATTCGGGTTGGTTTTTCTTTTTGGTTTCCATACGAATGATATTTTGAGACGCTCTTTGAAATTGTTTGATATCGAATAGCTTCAAACTACGTTTTGGAGGGGAATAAAGCACGATCTTTACGTTATACAAATACAACCTCGAGAGTTAATATCTGCCTCTTTCAGACAGAAAGCCATCGATAAAATTCCCTCATTATTACAACCTTACAAAACCATGCATTCCTTCCTCAGCCTCCAAATGCTTTCCACAACCCTGCTCCTCCTCTCCTCGGTCATCTCCTCCACAACTGCCATACCAGCCTGCTGCGAATACACTCCCCTATCAGCAATAACCGATCAGGTATGTTTTACTCCTCCTCCTTTCCACCTCTCACAAAAACTAAACCCCCATCTAGACCCATCCCCGAGCACCCACCCTCTATACCTCCTCCTCAATTCTCTCCTCCGCCACCCAAGAATACTTCATCCACCTGCCCACGCACCACAGCTGCACCGCCTCCTATCTCGGATACTTCGTCTCCGAAACATGCGGACAGACTGTGAGTCACGTGCTGTGTCTCGATAAGAACGATTCGCGTTTCCCGAAGGGCATGAAGGGCGTTTATCTGGTGGTGGATGTGAAGAGGGAGGGGCTGGGTTGTGTGACGGAGGCGGTGGCCGATATGGTGGGCATGGAGATTGAGGATGTGGAGTGTAAGAGTGGGAGGGGGATGTGTTTGGGGTTGGACATCTAGGGGGTGGAGAGGAAGGGAGGGGAAAGATGGCGAGGGGGCTAGTTGTGCATTGGGTGGAGTTCTTGAATGGGATATCATGGTACTGCTTTGGTGATGACTGGTATGAGAGGATGGGATTATGTATTGTTTTGATGAACTCCGGCTGGCCTGTTTGTGTAATATATGGGATGGGAGGTCTGACTGGATTTATGATACCATTTTCTTTTCTATCGTCTTAGAGGATTCTCCTCCAAGATTGTATATGTAGGTGTACATAAAGGATTTACATTGCACCGATTGGAAAACCAAAACTGCGAATAAAGAACAGAAGGATTGTAATTTAAACCATCAAGTTGTGCTTCCCTTCATAATCCAAACCAGAAATCATTTCCTCAAGCAAGCACTTACTTTGCACAGATAAACGGACATTTTCGCACCTCGCCAACCTTGGACGGAGAGGGGGAGGCAGGGAGGCAATGAGGCAATGATGTAGATTGTGGCGAGGCCTTTCGGAGTGTGACCTTTTGATATCGGTTGATGTTGCGGATGTTGCGGATGTTGCTGAATGGTTGGACGTGGATGAACGTTGATTGTGAGTAATTGAATATCCAGAAGCCGACGATGATGATGGTAATAATGGTGATGATGGTGATGATGATGACTTGGATGCAGACACCCACGAATACAACCTTGTAATTATGTGATTTCCTCTGCTTTCCATCCAGCATCCTGCACGCAGCCACTAAGCCGCACAGCTTCCCCAATCACCGCAGAGAGCCAATAAAGAACCACCAAAGATCCAAAATAGAAATGATGAATAAGAAATTGGTAAAGTGAGCTAGCTACCGAACCCGTGAACCAGTAAGGTTACGCTGTTCGCTTAGCCTTACATGCGGCGACTACGAAATATCCAGTCCCGTCGGCGGCTTATTATGGGAAAACGCCACACTGTGCTCTGATTTGATGGTGTTGACGTTTATACGATGCCTGCTTTGGAGATTGATGAGCGAGATATCGTTTTTTACGTATAGAATTGCATTATCTCCTAAGTTTGTCGTTAGCTTCGGATTACCTTACTCTTTATATCTCTTGAAGATAGTCTCTGCAGTATTCTGTTCACATCGTTGTTGTACCTTGCGGCTGTATATGGGTCTGGAAGCTTCGTGTACTGTTGCTATAATGGGCTCCCTATAACTCGTTGGATTGGGGATTCGCAATACTGCGGGAGAGTTTAGTAGTTTTTCCTCGAATCGAGTTGAGATTTGATGGTTTGTTGTGGATTATTCCTCGATCTGGGAATGCCCTCAATTTATTGATTGCGTGTTCAGTGGAGAACAATGGATCTCATTTTCTCATCTTCACACAAAGGACCCTCCGAGATAAGATATGAAGCCTAGGGCATGTGAGTGGTTGAAAAGCCGGCTCTCGTGAGAACCTCAAATGTTGTCTGCGAGGCTGTTATCGTGGAGTGTGAACCGACTTTTCTCCTATCTCGTCGGTAGTGCCGTTAGCTACTAATGCTTTCTAGTTGGATCGGTTGCGGCTAGGCATTATACACAGTACTATACTGCTGTTAGATAACATTACTTGATTGTTCTATTGAAATCTATGGAAAAAGGAGCCTTTTATAGGTGCCCTGAGTAGCAATTTGGTAGATATTTGTGGGCCATGAATCGCACCATTCTGTGGGGATTTTGAATGACCATGAATGGGGGTTTTTGATGGTCATAAGTGTTCACGTCAACAACTGTCGGACATCCTGCTTGTATAGGAAAGTTGACGGGCCGCTGCTATCTCAGGGCGAGCCAAGAATATGCAGCGCCAGTACCATATGCAGCTTCTTCAGACCCTTCTCAGCCGCATATAATAGCTCAACACAAGTTCTCATCACTCCAAACCCGCGGATGCAAGTTTGGATTTCTCTAAGAATTGATCCCGCGGATATGAGTTTTAATATCTCTAGATTGCGGCAAAGATTCTTCTTGCACAAAACTGACAACTGCGTCATTGCATCTACGAGATATTGCGAGATAACCGGGGGTGGTTTAAGCTTAAGCATCGCTGGGAAAACCTGGGTTCGGGCTCAACTTCTCGCTGGGTAGAATTGCAGAATGCCCCAATGGCAGTCGCTATGACGTAAGATTCTAATATTTATGGATTCTGGTCTTGCATAAAGGTCTCGTAAGAAAATAGGCCCTGTGTTGCATCTTCTATACACCTTCGTTGCGCCGCACTGCGCCGCATTGTGGCGGCATGCAATCAATATATAATGGCATTCGAAGATCCTCCCTAGATTCCCCAGTCTCTTAACTAGCATTTTCTTCTTTGCTAGAATTATCCCACCAATTGCCCACGATCAACCAGATAACAAAATAAATGAAAACAGTTAATATCCTGTGCACAGATCCCATGTCGCGCATCGCTATCACTCAACCCTCGTCGTCAAACATTGAGACGTTCGACATTGGTTCTGTCACGATTCGAGTTCTCGAAGACGGAACAAATACCGAGGACCATGCCACGGACGTAATATATACCATTCCACCACATGCCAATTCTCATCTTCCACTTCGTCATAACCAGCATGATGAGTCCTTTTTCATTCTCCATGGCACCCTCCGTATTGGATCTGCTACAAGATCTTTCGATGAGACGAAAGGATCATTTATCACTGTGCCAAAGCGAGAGTTATATACGGTAAAGAACTTGAGTGAAGAGTACGTAGAGATACTGGCTACTTCTACGTCGGTTGGGTATTTGGAGTATCTGCGTACTTGCGCTAGGGAGACGAAGCCGGAGGGTGAGAAAACAGATACAATGCAGATGAGTATGGAAGAGGAAGATACAGAAGTGAAGAGGTATGTGATAAACTTGAGGTGTATAACATGACCACATGCGTCGTCCTACTTGACTTTTGTCTTGCTTATGGGTTGTCAAACGCTCTACTGATACTTTGGATAGGGGCTGGGGGTCGTTCTGGGGCTCCAAGTGAATGGCGCAAAGGGAACATGGCACTATGGAGAGTTGGCGGGGCTTGCATCTGGAGGAACCAGAGGGCCTCGAATATGATTGATTATACCCGCGACACTGCGAAATTGGAGTTTGAAAGTTAAGAAAACGGGTCGAGCTCTCCGGAGCCTTATTTGAAGGCGCACTGTATACAAACAGTACAAAGAAGAACAAAGCACGTGACAATGCAAATGTATGACAATGCAAATGTATAACAAGTACCAAAAGCCAGAAATGGAGGTAGACCTATTCTTACTCCTATTTTGTACGCCCGACGAGAAGGACATGCGTTGTAGCATTTCTGTTCCCCAAGCTAAGTCACGAGACACAGTTTGTTCTTCACAGACCTTACATCATAGATCTGCACATCTGCACCTCCACGCAAACAACTTCCTTCTCCCTTTTCCTTTACACATGCCCAAGCCACTTGTGCCACTGCAACGTACAAAGAAGGAATGGAGGATTTGGCGTGTCAGCTTCACGTGTTCCGATCGATCAAATGGCAAAGTTGTGGAAATCGATCAGAACAGTGGCACGAACCGACGTCATCGATCAAATAGCCCATTCCCCAAGTCCGAAAGTCCACGCAACCACTGGTAGATCCTTTCACCCCTCGAACTAGGCAGGAAACAGCTGGCGGGGTAGTTCCTACGACCTGTTCTGGAGCTACTAGGCAGGTGTAATGTGTAATAGATAATAGGTAACATGTAACAGGTAATAGACAGGTAGGCGTGGCAGGTATGATTGCTGCTACTTAACGCAGGCTATGACGACCTCGACCTTTTAAAGTGTCCGCTACAGCTCAAGTGATTTCTTCCTGTTTACTTTGCTTTATACCATTGACCATTGTCTAATTGAATACCAGCGTAAGTACATACTTCTCCCATTCCAATTCATGTACTGTATGCATATCTTCAAAGATATACTCTGAGCATATACCATGAAATCTTGCACAAGACTATCGCTCCTTCTTCGAACAGCTACCTCCAAACCATACGTCATCACCACATCCAGACTAACACCCTTCTCCAACCTTAGAACAATCCCCAATTCGAAAGTCCAAATACAACAACAATCACACCACAGATCCTTCACGACAACCGCCTCAACACAACAATCCAAAATGTCCTTCTCCAACGCAGACACCGGTTCTAAACCCGCCGACCCCTACAAGGCCAAGAACCTTGATGAGCCCTCCCTCAAAGAAAAAGTCGAGGATCTATCTGCTTTCACGGATGCGTGCAAGTTTGGTATGATGACCACCAGAGACGGAAAGACTGGTGCTTTGGTTAGCAGATGTATGGCTTTGGCCGCTAAGGTATGATACTGAGCGATCATTACGATTCATATCATCTTTGAGTCGAAGGAGATGATGATAGCTAACAATTGTCAATAGGAATATGGCGGAACAACTCTCCTCTTCCACACCAACACAGAGTCAGGAAAGACAGACGAGCTAGATTCTGACAGCCACATCAACATCTCATTCCTCAACGGCTCCGGCGAATGGGCTTCTATCTCTGGTACGTCCTACCTTCCTATCTCCTTGTCCAGCTCCGTCCCTGATACCCCTCCTTCATGCATTAACACTTAACTAACTACTCCACTCCAGGCTTTGCCAAGGTCGAAACCGACCGCGAGACTGTCCGCAAATACTATTCCCCCGCACTCAAAGCCTGGATCGGTGATCTCGGTGACGGAACCCACGACGGCGGACCCGAGGATCCCCGTATCGGTGTTATTAAAGTTGAGGCCAAGACAGCTACTTATGCTATCTCACGCACGAACATTCTCGGCCGAGCAAAGGAAATAGCGCAGGGGGTTATTTCGGGCGAGGCGCCAAAGGTGAACAAGTTGAGGGAGATTAGCGAGCAGGAGATTAACACTTGGAGGACTAGTCTGGGAATGGTCCAGTAAGGGGATGGGAAATGTATTTGTATGATGAGATATGATGTTGATGACGATGATTTGATTGGCGTAATATCAATATGAATATTTACAGTCTATAAATCCCGCTATGTGATAGCACTGTAACCAATCTAATGCAATGCGTATCCAAAAAGAAAACCACACACCGTCAATTAATAGTATCTACTCTCAACACCTGTCTTGCGCCATATATACCTTGCCAATACAGCATCCATCCAATGGTCATGTAAGCTCCAGTATCCAGGAAACCTAATCCAAACACCAATCCTACCAGTAATTTCACACAATCAAAACTACATGACAAGTCAGCATCTAGCATTCTCACAATCGCACCCCCACCATGCACAAGACTCACCAATTTCAAGGGGGTCCTATTCAGACCCCTCGTAAAGTTACACATCGCTCTCTGCTTCGTCGGCCGCTGCTGCAATCTTCTGAAGGCCTCCTGAATATGTCTCGTCTCGACCGGCGTCCGCCCCTCACTTGGCGGATCAAAGAGACCCTGAATCTTCCTCTTCTTGCCCCTTTGTTCCCCGCCACTCTTCTCCTTGCCCAAATCCTCTTGTTCCTTAATCTTCAGCGCTTCCTCCGTCAACGTCTGCACAATCTCAAACGTGAGAAATCCCAAGATATCCACTATATCATCATTAGGCTTGGAGTCCGTTACAACTCCAAATCCAGCCCATTCCTTAAACCGCTTGCCTTTGCGGAATGTGAATGAGGCTTGTCGGTATTCGGACCAGGTCACGTATTCTTCCTTCGTCATGGCTTTGGTGCGTTCATCGGCTTTCTTTAAGCGTTGAAGTGTGGCATAATTCATTTCCTCCTCGTCCTCGTCTTCTTCGTCTTCGCGCTCCGGCACTTCTTGGCTGTAGAGGGAGGGCACTTCCCATGGCAATCCGACTTTTGCTTTCTTGTTCTTCTTGGTGGTGTCGACCACGGGGGCGTTGGCTCCCACTGGCTCGTCGCCTGCGCCGAGGTCGGCATCACCTCCCTTTTCGTCAGAATCTTTGACATTTTTGCGCACGTCTTTCCAGGAGAGGAAGGTTCGGAGTCGAGATACTTTGGCTTGGTCGTGTCGGATGAGGAATATTAGATCATCGGTGGATATGGAGCGGCTGCCTCGGCGGGAGGCCTGTTCTGTGCATTGTCGAAGCTGTATGCCCGGGGTGTTAGTGTTTGGTATACGCATATCTGCGTAATATGAATGGGATGAGATTCCGTACGACTTCGTGAAAGAGTATGCGCTCGTAAAAACTAGAATCGTACTGACCATTTCTATAACCTGCTGTCGCACAATCTCCTCTATCATTCCAGTAGTTTCAGATGATGCCTCTGCCGTCTCTCCCGAGACATACATCATCTTTGTAAAGGTAAAATGGTTAGCCACGGTCACCAATATCAACAGCGTCCCGGAAGCTTTAAAATCACAGAAGCCCAATGTTTGAAGTCGCGTATCCACTAGGAAACCAGCAAACTAAACCTACCACACAGCTCGACATAGATCTGATCATTTTTTGCGCATCCATACTGTGTCTTCGGATGACTGCTTCTAACCGAAATTTGTAGAGCGAAGATTGAATGATAAAATTTGAGACGAAAGAAAAAGCCAACCAACCTGCTGGATCTCCGTCTTGTACTTCGCCGTTTTGTCCGTCATCTTTGTTATGAATAGAGCGCGAACCAGAATCCTCAAGCTCCTCGTCCTTTGACGCTACGATGACTGCCTTTGTCGTCCTTTGATATGTCTCTTTTCCCGCGACCCGTAATTACTTGAATTTGTGAGAGCGTATGGAAGCTCAGCTGTTGTCTAATTGAGTCCCTTATCGGTGATACGATTTGGCGATGGAATGATATCCCAATTGAAGCCCAAAAGTGCGATGATAGACATGATTGTTGCAAGCGCCGATTAGCTTCTCGGAAGTAGAATGGCTGACTAAGCATAGCTTGGTTAGAACGCGGCTATGGGTTTAGCCCCTGCATTTGTTATATCCATGCTGTGGGGTAATTGGTGGGGTTAAGTTTTTGAAAAATATTCTACGCATGATTCTTTCGTTGGGGCCACAATGTGCTCTTTGATGCTACTTACTCCTTCGAGTCCCAAATCGTTGATGGCTAATTGGAGCATTCGTTGTGATAATAATATTTGAGTGCCATATGGTCTAGTGGTACAACTAGAGGAGAACATGCCGCTCTGCACCCGAAACAAATAACAATCTGACAAACCACCTGCAGTGCATATCGCCTTCCCTCCAAAACACCAATGCTTATCAACTAAACCATGCGATATCTTCACGCCGAACTCCATTCATTGCCCAGATAACTCAAGCGTTAAAATCCCGCAAATACATCACTATCAGATCTTCCAACATCATCCTCCGATATATTGATATTAGAACCCTTGAGGCCCCTTTCCATCCATGCCTCCCGTTCTGAAAAATTCAGACACGACACCAACCGCATATGAGCCGCCACCAACGATTGCACCTCCTAGCAAGACCCTCTTCAGCTTTCCGCCTTTTTTGGCCTTCGGTGTTGTGGTTTCATTCCAAGAAGATTTACCACTAAAAACCGACTCTTCGCGACGGACGTCAATATTTGACTTGAATGGAGGCTCAGTAGAAACTGGCAAGTCATGATTCACAAACCCTGTAGGGCTCGCAAAGTTGCCTGTGGCTACTTGCATGCCATCTATCGGATTGATTGTCTTCTTTTTGATATCGTCGACCAAAGCCGGAGGAGCACCCGATCGAACCTTTCGGAAGACAAGAACATCACCACTACCAGAAATAATTTCATATCCTTGGGACTGCAATGGCTTGAAGTGCGGGAAGAATTTCGCTGGATGGGACAGTCGGAGAAGAACTTCCGCAGGAGTCAAAGCAGATGCATTATCAGTAACGATGGATGTCGTTTCGGCGATATTGATGGTCTGCATAGTTGGGTCATATGCTAGAATCTTATACAGAGTGGGCTCAGGGTTTTCACTGGCAGTCTCCGTTGGGGTTTTCTCCAACTTGGCATCGTTTTCGGCTACCTGGCGATGCTTGCAGTCAATTGTTCCATACGTATCTTCGTAAATGCTGCGGACTTCTTTGATCAACTCCTTGTCCTTTCCGGAAGTTGTCTTGACATTTCCGTATGAAGAGCAGTAGACCGATGAACCTCCGATACCCTGTTCTGCACATTCATTCTTGTATGAGATCTCCAAACCCTGCGGTGCCTTCGAGTAAGGATCGGCTTCTACTTGGGCTTTGGTCGCCTTGGACTTCACGTTGGTTGTTCGATCCAGTGAAGTTTGAAGCCTTGGTGGGTTTGTTTTACCAGCTGAATTCACTCTTGAAGAAGAGTTGTCCTTGAATTCTTGCTCGGAAGAGAGACCAAGGTCTTGAGACTTGTCATGACCCCATACACCTTTCGACGTCTTTGGTGTCAAAATTCCAGATCCCTCTTTCTTGGTGGTCCACGATGTCTCAAATTCTTCAGGGAAGTCGCGAACGAAGTTTCCTGTTAGTTTTCGACCCTTTGCCCCATCATCTGATTTCATCTCCCCTTTGTTTTTAGCATTGACGCGATCGTAGACACCATTGCGAATTTTTTGAGCATCATTTGCGAAAGCTGCAGGCATTGCCTTGGGCTCTTCATCATTTGCCTGTTGAGCAGCAACAGTTTCATTGGCATATGCAACTGCATTTTCTTGTGACTCCTGGAATGATTTCTCAAGTTGTTGCCGTATTGCAGATTTATCTTCGGCAGATTCCTTGTTTGCACTCTTGCAAATGCCTGAAGCTGCTCGAATGTCACTGGCCCGGAGTAGATCCAAATCCTCCCGAGTATCCTTATCTCCCGAATATAAAGTCCTACTGGGATAGCTGCGTCTTTGCTGATAGCCCTTGTGGAGCTTAGGTTCGACAGACTGAGAGGTTTGTGTCATGTTCTCTTGTTTAAGATCATAATCCTTCAGTGCTTCACGTGAGGTGTCGGCATATTCTGCAAACTTTCCATCGGGCTCATTGAAGCGGAAGGCAGCATAAGAGGTAGTGGAATCATAATCTTTTAGGCTTTCCCTCACTGAATCCTTTTCTGCTGGAGGCTTACCATCTGGCTCGTTGTACCGGAATGATCCATAAGACGTGATACCATCATAATCTTTTAATGATTCTTGGACAGCATCCGGCTTCTCAGGTAACTTTCCATCGGGCTCGTTGTACCGGAACGATCCATAAGACGTGATACCATCATAATCTTTTAATGATTCTTGAACAGCATCCGGCTTCTCAGGTAACTTTCCATCGGGCTCTCTATATCGAAACGCTGTGTATGACGTGGACTCATCGTAGTCCTTCAGCCCTTCTTGAACTGGGTCTGGTTGCTCCGGTAGTTTTCCGTCCGGCTCTTGAAAGCGGAATGGTTTATACCCGTCATTTGAGGAGTCATAGTCCCTCAGACCCTGTTGGACTGGATCTGGGTTATCAGGCAACTTTCCGTCTGGCTCATTGTACATGAATGGCTTATTATAAGTGTCAAGCTCAGCCTGAGTCGGTGTAATTTCAGGTGGGATGAAGCTTTGGAAACGAGGTTGATATCCTTTGAAAGTCTTCACTGGAATATCTATTGGTCCATCCTTGGCAGTCCCACCCGAGTCATTTCTGAATACCTTACGGTTCGTGATTGGGTCTATTTCATAATCTTGGCTGGTTCTCGAACTTGAGCTATACTGGCAACTCGATTTCCTTTCTGATTTGTCTTCTGCCTTGGATGTTCGAGCAGCGCTAACTTCTGCTATTCCCATGATTTTAGCGTAGAGTTGATGTTTAGAATATCCTTGAGGAAATACAGTTTTGCTGCGCATGAAATCATGCAAGGCACGTTGGTATCTTTTGGCTCGCTCCACATATTCATTGTGGTTGAGAATGGGGTCCGAATCATGTTTGAAGGAATTCAGCCGATCCATATCAACCCAACGTCCTCCTGGTCTTGCATCTTGCGACCTCCACGCACTACACATGAAGCTCTTGCCAAAGTGCTTAAGGAATTTTGAAGGTTCATGATCCCATGACAGTCTGCGATTAAGGGCATCCAGGTATTTATATCTCATTAAGCGGTGGCGTCGCTTTACCTCCTTCTCGAAACTTGGGTCAAGGTACGAAGACCAGGAGCCGATTCTGAATTCTCGAGTCTGGTGGGTAGTCCATGGACATGTCGATGCAGGTTTCGCAGGTCGAAGCATGTTGACTGAAGCAGAAGCACAGGTTCGTAGGAGCAGAGGGGATTTCGTGGTCTGCGAGACCGAGATTAAGTGAGAGGAAAGCATTATGACACTATCTGAACGGTTTCATGCTCGATTGTCTAGTGTATGCCTGGTAAGAAACAGGCCACAATTCAACAAAGGTCTACTTACAACAACAGGCTCAATAAGTCAGCCACTCTGCTTATTGCACGAGTTTGCGAAAGGTTGTTCGACGGAGCGATCGTACGGCAATGATGTACCGAGGTGAATTCGATGCACGAGTTTGCGAAAGATTGTTCGACAGAGCGATCGTACGACAATGATGTACCGGGGGTGAATTCGATACTGTTGGCTGTTAGGATTTTGTAACAGCATTTAGGAACAGCTTGAGCAGCTCACCAAACGACTTATTTCTTTACACAGCAGAAGAAAGCTTATGTATGAAACTACAAACCAAAGTTGTAGTACGGTGGTAATTTGTTTCGAAAGTTGCGAATATTGACTGTCCTGTAGAGTATTTGAAGTAACATGTGCCAACTGCGAATCTAACTAGAGCTTCATTCGCTGATTAGATAAAGGATCCATGGTGAATGAATAGGCCGTTGGACTTACAAGTAATTGACGGAAAAATCTGGTGACAAAAATCTCAGCGATACGACTACAAGAGGTTGTATTCTGTAGCATAGAGTCTTTGGGATAGTGAGGGAATGTGGTCAAAAAGGATGAATGCTGGTGGTGTGCAGACGGTCGAAAGGGAGATAGATATCCGCAGCGGATCAATTTAGTGTCGCCCATTTGCGGGGTAAAGCCAGCCCGAGGATTTCCGAAAGGTACGAAGCACGTGCTCTACTCTTATCTTTGGAGAGCAGGAGGAGCCGAAGCTCTGCCTAAGGCCAAAAGCCATCACGGCGCCATGCTTATGTAAGGAATACCCCATCAGGCTCAAGTTTCGTCATTATTTTGTTGTATAGTACTCGTAACTACTGTACGTGCAAATGTTTGAAATTCTTCATCTGAACTTGAGGTCAAGCTTCTATTTCAAACAATATATATACCCGACTTGTTTATCCTCTGTTCACATACCTTCGTTCCACAAAGCCACACTTTGCTTATTATATTCACAAAAACTTTGGTTTTCAATACTAACTACTGTTGCGATTCACTTAACCCCGATGCTTAGAACCCCGCTATCTTAGCTGACTGAGCTCAAGAGTCTGCATTTCGCCCCTCCAAACACCTGCACTCACCCAACTGCGGCCTCTCCTTGGCCCTTTTACTCGCAGCCATAGCGACACAAATATGGGCAAACGACAATTCACATCACAAGCTTCCAGTACCCGGGCTGCTTCTGGCGCAGGGTTTGGCGGATTGGGTTTTGCGACAGCATCCAGCACACTTTCATACGTTACGGAACCTCCAAACCTCTCCTCCATCAGCGATGCAAATGTGGTTGTGTCTTTCAAGAACCTGTACAAGAAAGATGGGACAACAAAATCGAGAGCTTTAGAAGAATTACGAGCTTATGTTCAAGGTCAACCGCACGAAAGAGGAGGCACGGAAGAAGCAATACTGGAGGCTTGGGTGAGTTATTGAAAATCCCCTATGCACAAGCCTGGATTAAGCTCATGAAAGGAACTCAGGTCAAAGTCTATCCACGCCTAGCTATAGACAGTTCACGTCGAGTCCGCGAGCTTTCCCATAGCGTGCAATATGAGCTTTTGCGATCGGCACGAAAGAGGATGGAGAAATATATTCCAAAGGTGGTCGGATCTTGGCTAGCAGGTACATTTGATAAGGACCGTAGTACGTCTCGAGCGGCCAAGGATGGTTTAACCTCGTTTCTGGATACCGATACCAAAGTAGCACTGTTTTGGAAACGATGTCAAGCCGAAATCCTAGAATATGTTGAGGAAGCATTCAATGAAACTCCGCAGACTTTGAGCGACGAAAGGTCTGTAGCGGCGGAAGATGCGGACGAGAAATACTACAGGGTTGTTTCTGCGTGCTTATATCTTCTCACGAATCTCCTAGCTAAGCTCAGCAACGAGGATATATCGAAGCACCGTGAGAAGTACGAAGGGGTGGTCCGAAATAACAAAAAGCTATGGACATTGGCTTCGTGCGAAGATTCTTCTACGAGGATGGGGACGCATAAACTACTGGTGCTTTGCTTGGAAAAGCAAGCAGATCTTGTTAGCGGCAGTCTCGAAACTATTAGTCGTGCTTTCATATCGAAAGCATTACGAGCAACTCAGACCGCATCTGCTCTTTCGCTGGTACAGGCTTTAGTACAGTTGACGCGCACATTTCCAGAAAGTTGGACCTCTGCCTACAAGGGTAAGCACTCACCAATAGATGACCTGACACACTTCGTGCAAAAGGGATCTCAAGGGGCATCTGCCGAATACTGGCAAACATTGCGAGCTCTTGTCGTGATCTTGCCTATTGGTGTCCTTCCGCGGGAACATGATGAGATCCTGAAATTTCTAGAATCGTTCCGCAAGGGCATCAATCATCGAGAAGAAAGCAAATTTAATTCCTCAGCAGCATGGTCAAGTTATTTGGAGACCGCAAAGTTATGCATATGTAATCTGTCCAGTCCCAAGCAGGTTGAACTTGTACAAAAGTCTCTATACCCTATTTTTGGACAATATATGTATCCTACTGCTCAGAGTGCGGAGTGGTCAATACGAAGCACCGCCCAAGCGTCGACAATATGTTCTTTTGTCTGTACTATAGCTAACAATGCATCTTGGCAAATTTCACTCAAAGAAGAATGGCAAAGAATAGCCCAGGAGCTTATCACTAGGATACAGACATCGATGCCAGAGCAATCTAAGGAACACTCCATATCTCAAAATGCTGTCATATCCGAAAGCCAGCGTTGGTTTGAGGTTCTATCAAACCTTCTCGAACAAGATACCTTGGAATCTACCCAAAATCCACTTATCGAACCCACGAGCCAGATTCTAGAAAACTCAATTCAGGTCATCACTAACAGGAACGGGAAACCTTATTCGGCTGCAGCAATATTAGACATCTTCTTAAGACTTACTCCGAAAGTAGTGGAATCTTCGGCCTCTCTGTCTAGGAGCATCAGGTCGTTCATGGAGAGTGATCTACCAGCTTTGATATCATCGCCTTCGTCTCAATACTTGGTTTCCGCTATGAATCATTTCCGTTCACTAACAGGGGGGCAAAAAACTTTTGAAGCTGCGTGGCAAGCATCTATCACTTCTTTACTATCTGCGCCGCAAAACGAGCAGACTCGGAAAGTGGTCACAGCACTTGTATCTTCTAGAGAAGCCAATGGATTGATACATACCGATAAAGCTTTACAAAATTACATACTTCAGGGTTCAATCGAGGCTATCGAAGGCAATAATGAAGCATGGCCCCTATTCGAAGCCGCCGTTCTGTTCGACGGATTTGCCGGAGCCACCGAACAAGAATTAGTGCAAAGGGTCCTTTCGCAGTTGGATATCGACAACCCAAACCTCAATTATGGATTCAAAGCTATTGAACTCCTCTCTAGAAAAAAGCCGCAAAGCCTTCGAGATGGTGACATACATGTGGAATTGATTACGAAGCTCCTTGCATTGACTGAGGTTTCTGATTCGGAAATTAAGCTCCGTGCAGCGAGTGTGCGGAGCATGATTGATTCTATCAATGGCCAAGATGGCATTGTCAATTCTTCTATCGTAAACCTTCTGAAATCAAATTTGGAAAGCGCAAGCTCCCAATCCTTAAAGTAAGTGCCACATCAGTGGAATGGAGACAGAGACTGACGAAAGTTACTAGCATTGATACACTCGTCCAACAAGCTGAAGCGCTGATATCTACCTTGGAGGGTGGTGCATCTCATGAGATATTCCCTGATACTTCACAATGGCAAGAGGCTCTGGCACCGTTCCTACAAGAAGCACCCAATCCCACCCTTGGAGTGATTAGACCATTTGCCGGCGCTGTGTTTCTAGCGCACTCGCAAGACAGTGAACAACTCTCAAAGGCTAGTAGGGATTCGGTAGGCTATTCTGTAGCACTTAGAATGGCGATATACTCCGCACGACTCATACGTAACCGGCCTGATTCTTTAACGAAAGATGAGTTGGTCGACGTTTTATATCTCATAAGCCTGACTGCGGAGCTAGCAAGTGATCAGCTTGATCTTCTTGAAAGGAACAAACTTTTTGCCTCGCCAACCGATGATTCTGCAAGCACTGTGCAGGACTTCGTTGGAAGTCTGTACCAAGCATGCTTCCTACGCATTTTGCCTCACTCAAAAGCCTGGCGGGAAGGAATGGAATCGGGAGAACCACTTGAATTTTCTGGGGTCATTAATAACCTTATTTTGAAGTTTATCAAAGCCGCGCATGGAGGCACACCTACTTCCTTCTATGCGGCTCGCTCTCTAAGCCGCCTTCTGCCAAGACTTGTCGAAGAGCATGGCTGGCAAAGCACAGATGGTGAGGAATGGCTTTCTAAGCTCGACATTCTTAAGGCATCAACTCAGAACGTCCTTGGTGCAACTGCAATACTGATAGGACTTCACGAGACTCTCACTACGAGCCAACTCGTTAGTAACCTGTGCAACAGAATTATCAGCGAAATCACAGGCGCTTCTGCCCAGGCCGAGAAAACTCTCGCCCTTCTTGTTTTGTTGAACGCGTGCTTATCGATCTACGATGACGATGATCTTCCAGTAGCACAGAACAGGTTGGTTTTCGCGGTCAAACAAATACTCTCATGGACACCAGACATTGTGAAGGCAGATTACCTCCTTTCTTCCGAGGTCTGCCGAGCACTGCAAAAACTTTTGCCTGCAATTAAAACCGTATATGGCTCATACTGGGAGAGCACGCTTACTTTCTGCATCAATATCTGGGAAACGATGGAAAGCGGGACCGACCAGGAGTTGAAATTGCCTATGGTTGGAATGTCCTTGAAACTATTTTCAACCATAAACAACTTACAAGATGCCAATGATGATCTTGAAGATGCTTTGGCTCAATATGGCGAGAAGGCATCCCGATGTTTTATTCGACTCATGCAACTTCCACGATCCAAATCAACCCAGCCAGCCGAATTTGTCGATACTATGCTATCGAGATTAATTAGCAAGATACCCTCAAGTCATATTCACGACGTAGCTGAATTTTACCCGCTTTTGGCCTCAGAAAACCGTACTGTTCAGTCTGCCGCATTTGATGTTCTGCATCGTGCGCTTCCTGCTGCACAGGAGGAGATATCGGTCAATGCTTTGATCGAGAAAAAGGGTGCGTAATTCATTCATTCGTGATCTCTTATAAGTTTGATAGTTACTGACCTTTTCCAGACGCCCAATTACCCGAAGAGCTTCTGTCTCTTCTTCTAGATGCCCCATCAATAAATAACTTCGATGACGAAGAACTTTCGGAATTCCCTCCATCCGTCCGCAGCTACCTACTTTCCTGGCATTTAGTATATGACTCATTTAGCTCTGCTTCATGGAAAGTTCGCAAGGACTATCTCAGCCATCTCCAATCAGAGAATTGTATTGGATCATTTTTGACTTTCCTATTTGATGTTCTGGGCCACTCAGATGGTAGACCTCTTGATCTGGATAGAGCAAACTTTGATGAATCATATATCCGGTCTTATGATTTAAAACTAGCCGAGGCTGAGACGAACGAGCGAAACATGCAATGGCTTTTGATTCACCTCTATCACTTGTCACTCAAGCATACAGCCGATCTTGTCAAGAATTGGTTCTCAGCCTGTCAATCGAAACAAACTCGTATGGCGGTCGAAGCATGGACCGAGAAATACTTCACACCTCTTTTGATATCCGACAAATTCGATGAAATCGAGGAATGGACGACCTCGGCCGAAGCAAAAGAAGCAGGAGAGAAGGAGCTGATGATCAAAGTATCCAAAGGCAAGCGCGAAGTTTTTGTGGGCTACGAAGTTGATGAAACTGCCATTCGAATCGCCATTCAATTTCCTCAAAACTACCCATTCTACAACGTCAAGGTAGAAGGTCTAAATCGCGTGGCCGTTCCGGAAAGAAAATGGAGAAATTGGTTGCTTATCGTTCAAGGTGCTATCACTTTCTCGAATGGAAGTCTGATCGATGGCCTGACAACTTTCCGTCGCAATGTCGAGGGTAGTTTGAAAGGACATACGGAATGCGCTATTTGCTACAGTATCATCTCGAGTGAGAAGAAGATTCCGGATAAGAGATGCGGAACTTGTAAGAATTTGTTCCATGGTTCTTGCTTGTACAAGTGGTTTTCTAGTAGTAACCAGAGTACGTGCCCACTGTGCCGATGCAGTTTCAATTATGGAAGTTAGAGTCAAGTGATAGGATTGGTTTGTGTTGAGCGTATTTCAAAACATAAGGGGTTGCGACGGCGTTGAGATGTTATAGGAATATCTCTATCATGCTAACCATGACTTTGGGCCGGACAACGAGAATAGAGTCATCTAGAACTTATGATTTAAAACAAAAATAGAATGAAGTATTGATAACCGTGGACATGGCTTTATCCGGAAATCGGCCGTGAGAAGTGGTGATACCTTGTTTTCAAGCCTTCAATTATCTGCGGTGGAGGACGAAAGCTGGATGGGGTTGTGGGAGGGTAAGGATCTGGAGATGGTTGTACTAGTTATGGTGTGGAGAAATACCATTAAAGTAGGTTTACTTCTATTCCTACTTGATTGTCCCTAGGTGTTCGATACCGCTGTCATTATCGTTTCAATACGATGCAACTATTGGAATGCAAAAGGTGACTCGAAAAGAACAATTCCCCAAGACGTTATCCAAGACTTAATTCCCTTTCCAATCTTTCTGTGGTACATAAGACATGTGAAAGCAACATGCAGAATAAACCTACGATGAAACGGGGAAAGATCGTTTTTGCGACTTGATGGCACCTGCTGATTTGAAGATGGAGGCTTCTGCTTTCGTTCTGATATCTTTTCCAGTCCTTTCCTCGAGAACTTCGCATCATAAAGGATTATCTACCTCCATGCACATAAAGATCACTCGTTATCACTACCATCAAGTATTCGCTCTTTTATGGAATAGCTTTCATGCACACTCGTTTATGAAGTCAGTATATTTAACAGTATATCAATTTAATTCATCATGGTATTAGTCGTAAGTCATCCGCAAATCAACCTCCAGCAATTTGTCCCTAACTTCACCAGAAACTCCCATTTGTAAGCGTTGCGGATTCGCCCAAATCTCCCGCAACGGATGACCTCTCGGGCGTCTCAACAGAAACCGTCACATCTATCATAGATTCCAAGCAAAAGCAACCCCGCAGAGTCATCACCGAGGAAAAGCGCTCTTATGTCCAACGCTGGATCAAGCGTCTCTCTGGCAAATTTCCTGATACGGTGCTAACCAGCTGTCGTACGCACACGAGTGCTGATTCGGTGCCGGTGCTGAAGGAAGGGTCGTTGCAGCCGCTTGAAGGAACGCAGAAGGATGAGGAGGATGAGAGTGCAGAGGAGGGGTTGCTGCTTGATCTACTGGGTAATGGGAACGGGAATTTAAATCTGGATGAGTGTGCAGATAGAATTGGGGTGCCTGATCCGGGGTTCAGGTTCTGTTGCAATGATTTGTTCATCTGGAGGCAGGTGGCAATGAGTGATGGGATGTTTATGAGTGGCGCTAAAAAGGACGATGGTGAAGGTGACGAGGATAATGCGAAGGAAGAGCATAAGGATAATGATGAGTTAGGGAATGAGGGAGAGGGAGAGTGTGTTAATGAGAGTGGGACAAAAAAGGTAGCTGATCCTGGGAAGAAGAAAGCAGCTGATGTTCGGACGAAGGAAAAAACTGATGCTTGGAAGAAACAAGCCAGGAATAGGGTGGAAAAACACTCCCACAAAGATAAATATACAGATGTTGGGATCTTACGGGACACAAGAATTCTTGACGACATTGGGATGGGCAAACCGCTCACAGACCCCAGACTTTATGGATTTTTCAAATGTGTGCAGCGCTGGAAAGGCATCATGGACGTGAAAAGAAAGCAAGAATTCGACAGGAGAATCCATAAGGGCTATGTCATTCGAGTGCAGACTTTGGACGGAGGACTAGGAACCCATGGACTCGAGGTTGGTGAGGCATGGACAGGATATTACTATCCTGTTAGTGTGCGAATGCCCTCGTCTACTATTGGACTATTGGGAAAGAAAGAGAGAACCTTTGTGCTGGGACGGGCGCATTACGGCTGTAAGGGGTATGATCCTTGGGTGAAGGATATTGAGAAGAAGTATACATCGAGTATAAAGCCAAGGTGTCGTGCTTTGCATGTAGAAGGCCGGAATTGGGAGCAATATAAATATAGGGAAGCGAGTGCGGGGGCGAGGTTCATGTGCTCGCATGGAAATTACTGGGATGTCACGTTGCATGAGAGACACTCGATGATAATAACAGGACTTGGTGGGGAGCATGAGCCGCCGGTGCTCAGATGGAGGAAGTGGTTGAAGAAAGAACGGGAGAAGAACTCGGCGTCTGTTTTAGCGAACAAAAACACTGACAGGGAGCCGACGGTTGTTGGCTTGAGTGTGGATGAGAATGAGTTGGGAATCAAGAAAATCAGCGAAGCGGTGCTGGATATGGTCCTTCGCGGCTCAAGCAACCGTAGCGCAAATTCTGATCACAGTGCCGGGCCGGATCCCGATGCTGTAACTGAGTATCCATCATCGAGCAGCGAAACAAGACCTCTGTCTAAGCCAGTATCTGAGAGTCTGACGAACTGCATGAAGAAGTCACCATCTCGAAGCGGATCGTCAAAAGGAAGTGGTGGCGTAAAGGCTTTCAGACCGCACTTCAGGAGGAGGACTTCAGCAACGACGAATGAAACGACCGCTGGAGATAGTTCGTCAGATAGTGGATTGGAGAGACGATTATTCGGGAGAGCAAAGAAGGGCTGATGGTTGCATGATGAAGTGACGACAGACGTTGTTTGTTAAATGGAAAAGATTGTTGAAGGTTGGATGCTCTGGGCTTTTCATATATAGGGCATAGCGATACAGTAGTTTAGCATGGTAGCGAGTTATGGACACCGTGACATCAAGCGCAAGTAAGCCGGTCCCGGTCCGTTGAATGCAATGGAAAGATTCCCATTTTGCGCGTTCCACGTTTTGATATCTTGAAGCTCAAGTGCTTTCTAAGTCGGCAAGCGTACCGCACAATTTACTTGGTGGTTTCTCGGCCTCGTTAGCGCCCAAACAATTACTTATCAATGATTACAGTATTTAGTATTTAGTTGAATGGTTCATTTCCAAAGTATTTGAGATTCACAGAATATTCACTCCTACGCTGCAGACATGTTTTTGCCTTCCGGCTCTTCCTGTTCCCTTCCAGCGGAACGGTACACACGAAGTCATCCTCCCGCACAACGAACAGAAATCAACCAGAACGTATCGTCAGTTGAATCTTTCCCGAACTTGCGCGACATGACTGCATTATCTGGAGAGCGTGAAACGCAGGTGAGGGCTTGCTCCTTCTCGAAGTCTGATTGGATATGATGTTAACTTTTACCTAAGAAGAATATTGCAAGCAAGATCGACCCACCACCGCCGCCGCCTTACAAACATCCCATCAAATCCACGCAAGACAGGAAACAGCAGGAGGTTCAATTCGCTGACCTCTCCAGACGTAGTCACTCATACTACCACTCCAAATACTATGACCAACGTTGGTTGCGTTTCCTCACGGCAGTATTCGCCGGCAAAATTGATTCAACTCCGGATCATGCTGTAGAGAACCTTCCGCTCGTTCTCAAGGCTACAAAGTTCATGTTCAGGATTGAGACTCCCTGTGCTGTTATGTTCCTTGTCCAGTCGCTCCATGATTCTGGTACCTTGGTGGAGATAGACAGAGCGTACGGATCAGTGGGACGGTCAAGACATGTTCCAGAATGGTTACAGGGCTTGTTTGTGCGTGAGGTTCTGGAGGATATAGAGTTGCGTTGTTATTCTCGCGGAGACAGGATCAGATGCACACTATTTTCAAAAAAGCTTTAGTAGATCTGGGGTTGATGGTGCTGAGTTTGGGGCTGGAGCTTTGAGTCTACTGCGGGAAAAGGTATGCACATGGGTTTTAGGAGTCCAAAAGAACTTGCGATTTAGAGAAAGAACAGATCTTCAAGAAAGCCTCGCCCTTCATCATTACGCAGCAGAAGTTGTTCTATCTTCGTCTTTCATTTGTGCTATGCTGGATCTGTTTGAAATGAAAGGAAGTAAATAAGTGCCTGATAAGTAGCGGTAGCTTGAAGTTCTCAGCCTCCTGATCAGGTGCTCGTTGCAGAGGGTCGACAGTGACATTGAACCTGATATGCAAGGACTACGTAATAATGTTGAGCGACTGTCTATTAACTGTCCATTAACTGTCCATTTAACTGTTATAAGATCCGGAAGTGACAAGTTTCCATCGACGGTCTATAATCGATTCACATTCACTTTGGCCTCTCGGTCCATTACGGAAGGCGCACTCACAACGAAGCCTTTTTTCAAGATTCACAGCATTCACTCAGAACTCGATATCTTTCCAACTATCCCCTGTAACGCTGTTGCAACCTGCAAGATCGACCTCTGTAAACTTTCTGGAATATCTTTCCCCAACCCTTACTGGTCCAAGTCGACGTATTCATTGCCTTCGCAAAGCTCCTGGATCCTACTATATTTCCTTTTCTGACCACTGTGCAAAACGAACGATTATTTGTTCGGAACACATCTAGCCAAGTCACAAACATCGCCGTTGCATGAGGCAATCTCGACGTGCTCAAGGTAGCCCTTTCAAAGCGGCGTTGAAGAAGACGATCTCCTCATAATACTAGCGAGATCTAAGTCGAAGTTGAGGATTTCAGCAGTTAAAGGTGGGAAGAATCGACGACAGAAGACAGCGAATTTTGCCGACGTTAATGGCCGTCACTGTTCACCATCGAAACCACCACAAGGAATAACTCCCAAATTCCCTCCAAACGGCATCATGAATGCAATGTCCAAGAAAAAGGTACGTGCCGACGGCCTCGGGGTAGCTAGCCGTATTCTCTTTATCTTCCTGCCTTTTCCCTGATTTGTTCCAATCATACTTTCTCCATATATCTATTTCTGACAACAACTATGAAGCCATACTATCACCAACACAACTCGCTACACACTATGTTTTCTTCATCTTCATCAAACTCCTCTACTCACCGACCCAATCCAAAGCCTTTTGATTGTGACCATGGTCAATATCCTGTGGTTTATGCAACCCCCATCAAAAACCTTCAGGATTCGTTGCTCAACACACCTGTTGATTTTATTCCTCAAGTCCGCAAAGGCAGGCCTCATTTGGATAATTTGAATAACTCCACGAACCGTATTTCATTCGCTGGAAGCACTTTGCGCCATCCAGCGGAGATAGCCAACATCAATCTACCCTTTCCGGCCACGATCGATCCTGCCTTGACGCTAAGTTCCAACGACCCTTACACAGATATAGCATCAGCGAAGCCAAGAAGAAGAGCAGTGAAACGAATCAAAGATCGCGGTAGACCTTTGCACAGTGCTCCGGTTCGACTCACCTCTCCTTCTATCTCACCGACATGTAAGCCACTCTTTGGAAACACTAGAAAGACATACGACATGCAGTCAAGGTCCATTGATTCTATGCGGTCCCAAGCTTTCCTACCTCCAGGTTCACTATTTTTTTGCCCAGCGATTACCATTCTAGAAACCCCCCCGAAGAACTATGAGCACGCTCTTCGCAAATTTGTACATCACTTCTCACTACAAATTTATGCAAACTCACTCTACGCTGGCCATCCTAAGTGTCTTCCGCTACAATCAGCAGACCCTGATTTTCGTATACCAATGCTCTTGCTCTCAGGTGCATGGATTTATAAGGTGGCGAAAGTAGGAGACTATGAGGGCGTTAAATATTTTGTGGAGGATGTCAACGGTGACAAGAAATACCGCGAGGTTCTTCCTGGTGATCTTGTTCACCAAATAGGCTGGCAGGGCCAGCTCATCAGTGCTGCTGAGCACAATGTCTCGGGAAAATGGATATGCCGCACCCACAAAAATGTATGGTTCATCAGTGTCTTGGATAATACATTTGACGACGAAACCAGCAGCTCAGGCACTAGCATGTCAACGACGAGAGCGGGGTCGGTTGCCTCAAGTGTAACTACAGGCAGCAGAAAGGGGAGTGTTACTATTCAAGGCGGAATTCAAAAACCTTACAGAAAGAAATCTAGCTCTAGCACCTCAAGCGTATTCAGCACAATGGCTGACAAGATCACCGACTCCCACCTAGATACCTCACAGACCGTCCAACCACCGACAGTTTCAAACAATAATCACGCGCAGGTGAGCGAAATTACTAATTCCGCCGCTGCTGCTTCTTCCAACCTGGATCGACTCATGGAAGGTCTCATCAAAACCAAGGTCATCGCAGATCCACCAGCACATTTTGACCAAAACGACATCACAGCCACTCATCAACCACTCAAATCACACGACTGTATGTTCGGGGAAAATATAGATATCAACCTAGAAGGTTTCTTCGACGTTCTGGGCAACGAAATCAGCGCCTTCGATGCGGCCAACCCCGATTATGACATTGCGGCAGCTGACTACGGATTTGCCAATCTTTAAGACAGGTACACGTAATATGTAAGGAGAGGGGCTGCACTGAAACTTCATGCTGGATGTGAAGACCTTTTTGCAAGGCAGACTCTCTGGAGTCACCTAATCTAATTGCAATGGACAACTAACCACATACTATACGCTGTCTTTTTGCATTAGTTACACTTCTTTTATTCAATTTTCTCTTCGATCGGAATCAGTCTTCATTATCGTTTTCTGTTAAGATGGACGCACGAATATACAACTGGGCGGCGCAATTTTGAGGTCGAGGAAGGAAGGGATGGGATCATTTTGCTGCCGCTTGTTGATCTATCATTTGCAAACCGAACGACCGGGTTTACAGATTTTTCAAAAGCGTTGAGACACGGGATGATTGCTATGGGGATGGGGTTATATCTTTCGAAGGAGGCTGAACCTACTGCCGCTGGCTGTGCGTGAAATGAGGCTTATTAATTAACGCGATATGAATCATGCGATGACTTTAACTTACAATGAATGTTATACCGATGATATGCATAAGTCTGGGCCATCATTGAAGTGAGACTTGCAGTTGCAGTTGTAGTTGTAGAATAGGAGTCCACGTGGCTTGGAAAAAGCTTGAGTCCAGGCTTCTATTCCCAAGATATTCGCCTGCATTCCTTATCCAAAACAATGGGTCGATGGCGTTGTGAGGATCGAGATCAAGTATCGGCCGGCGTGATAAAGAAATTCCTCGGCATCTCCTAAGATTTTTGCAGAGGCTTTTTTGCATGCATTCTTGTGGGAAACGCCGAAAACGCCTCAAATTTCAAGCTTTTGCGTGGAATGGAACGATGACTGGACGCCGGTGTGTTGGGAATCTTTGGAAAGGGAGAAGAAAAGGGAGAGAAGGAGAAGAACACGGAAGTGTGGTGGGAGAACGGGAGGTATATGTTCTAGATCATCACAGGTTGTGTATATAGAATGGCTTGAGGTCCCTCTCTGCTTGCTCCTGGATAGATTCTTTTTTCTTGCTACCTGCATACAGACAAGTCATTCAAACAACTAAGCCAAGGCAAAACAAAACAGAACAAAGCGAAAAAAATCAAAATTTCAAGCAAAATCATAAAAAAGTAAAGATGCAATTCGCCAACCAAGTCGTCGTTCTTTGCGTCTGCGCCTTCATTGGAGTTATGCATGCGATCCCGAATCCTGTCGCCATGCCGGATCCTGAGCCGGAGATGGCTATTGGAGCGCGTCAGGTCCCTACACAGGGAGGGCCGGTTACTGTTAGTGTTCCTTTCCTCTGTTCCCATCCATTATCATTTTCCGTTGCCCCTTCCCATTCACGACCATCTTCTGCTCTAATCAAAACTCATTCTGTTGCCCGTCACATCATTTACTTGCATTGGAAGCCAGAAGGCTAACCACCAAACCACACACAGGACTACCCATACTGCTGCCGCGGCAACCCTGGAACGGGCGGGACCATATGCTGGAACAACACCTTTGCTCAATGGAGCGCCAATGGTAACGATACTCAGGACTGCAGCAAGTACAGCACGTTGACTCAGACCTCGTATTATACTGCATGCTTCGATAGCAGGTGTGCCAATCAGACTAATATCACCCCCAAGCCAGTCACTATTCAGCCCAAATTGTGAGTGGAAGTGATATGGGAATGGGGGTTTGGGAAAGGTGGATGAACAGAGGGAATAAGGGATGATTGGGAAGTTGCTTGGTTTATCTGTTAATTGCTGGTTGCGATTTGTCATTCATTCGTTTTGGGTCGGATCATTGATTGGTTGATTGCAATAGTGGGAGCCTTAGAAAAGGAAACAGAGAACTTGGGGAACAGAGCTGCAGCGCGGCGAACAGATTGATGGCCACTGGGCAGGTTCGATGATGCACTGACAATCACTCATTATCAACATTTTTGTCTGTCGCGACTAATCATATATGAACGTTGATTCATTCCTGCTGGGTTTCGAAGAATGTGTGTTTCAGTGCCTGCGTCACAACATAATTAGCCCATATGATCTGGATGACACGTACAAAGTAATATACCAAGGTAATGGATGAAAAATGTACAAACCTGTGCTGCCGTCAACCTATTTCCACTTTCGTAGACAACCAATTTTGATACGAGATCTCGCCCGGATTCATTAATTCCCGGTAATAGTTCTTCCCATGATTGTGCGGGAAATACATTCCACCATTCGAATGGATTGGTTCTCCATTTCATGGCTTCAGGCCAGGTCTTTTCATTTGGTGTTCCCAAGGTCTTGAACATGCTGAGGATTAAACCTAGTTGATTCCCATCCTCGTCGCCTCTACGGCTTTCGAGTAACGGGGCCGGAGGAGTACGTAAACATTCGGCTAGAAGTACACCCGTAGACCAAAGATCCAACGATGTTGTGTAGGCGGTGTTGCCGAAAAGAGTTTCGGGAGCACGGTAACAGGTTGTGCCGACCTCGAGACATTTTTTACTAGACGGTTCGGTGGACGTGGAGATGGTAGGATGCCATGCGGTGCCAAAATCGGCTATGACTACCGGGTCTGAACCGGATATGTTTTTTGGGATGAGAATATTACCTGGTGATATGTCGCGGTGGATTATTTGCTGGGCATGAAGGTACTCTAGTCCAGAGAACACATCCTTGAATATCTTCTTTTTGGAGACACCGTCAAGACAATTTGCTTGTTTTTGGAGAAGATCATTCAGAGTCGCCGGCATGTACGGCAATACAAGAACCAATCGAGACTCTTGATCATGAAAGGTTGACTGCAAAGAGATGATTGATGGATGTGAGAGTTGCTTGAGAATGGCTATTTCTCGGGCTGGCGAATGGGGTTCGACTTGATGGGTTTCTGTGATTACTTTCAAAGCGTAAATACCCGATCTATAGACGTGAGAGATGGCGCCGGTGGAAATTTCATGGCAGTTTTGATAACTTCCAATGCGTACGCCGGAACTACTTGACGGAGATGGGGGTGCATCAATCAAGGTGGCACTAGCGCCGGGTGTTGTTGAATTGCAAGCAGCGTCATATTCTTCCTATTGTGCTAATCAGTAACCCAGAAATGACGTTTGAGAGAATTTCCCCCAAGGGTGTGGGATGATGCAGTTTGACATTTATCGAGCGTTGGCCAAACACTGGCCTTGCTACGTCTCGGCAAGATGAGGGCAGACAGCCCGAAAAGGGGGGAAATGGCCGTTGCACACGTGACCACGTATGTGAAACCTTCTAACTCACTCTAGACTCGGATTTATTGTAAGCTTCTGATTCGATATTAAATGCCACCTTCTGTGCGTTGGTAGTAGTGGTGGAACCGTTGCTGATAAGAAATTTCCTTCTGTTATGACCAAGGGTGAGTGAAGGCGTACATAGACGACATGAACCGAGGGACACCTTACATCTTTTGAATATTATCATATCTGTCTGCGGCCGAAAGACCTTGTTTCCAATCCGAAGAGTCGGCCATCTTGCTATTGGCATACACCATTGTTGCACCGGTTGTACGGCCGCGGAATATTGTATACGACCGACACGTCGACGGTGCTCGGTTCTGAGGTGGTCTCTCTAAGATTGCTGAACAGTACTAGAGCCGGATGAAGACCGGACATTTATATGCCTCGCGTGGCGGCAGGTAGATCCCGTTCGTATTAATGGTAGTGGACCGGTATTGGTACAATATTTATGTCTCTTGTTTAAATGGGGAGGCAACCCAAAAATAACATATCTGAAGTCCCACCAGTCCTACCCAGAAAGTTCCGGCAGCAAACACATGAGGTTCATGAAGATCGTTTCTACTCATCATGCAACATGCAATAATAGTGCATGAAATCCACGGCATTACTAGCAGGGGTCCGACAAGCGAGACCCGAGGGGCTCCGACCATTCATGGAGAGCCGCTTCAAGGCTGGAATCGTGGAGAAAGCGCAGTTGAGCGACACTGTATTACCGTATTACTGTACCCGCGCACCTCGTACCGGCTGCGTTCACCATGACATTTCATTTTAGTAAGTGGAACTCCCAGGAATAGTTACAATTCACAACAACAATCCTCATTCCAACTTAATTCTTCTTTCTACAGAACACGCCCTCTCCTACCTCGCTTTGTATGACTATGCTCCGTCTATTGTTACACCGATAATTATACCACACACGATACGGGAACACCAACCATCTTTTAATCATGGACGCGGTCGATCGTCAAGAGTATCCTGCTATGCTGGTAAGAAATATTGCTGTCGCATACCTCCCCAACTCCGATCCCGTGGGTTCCGTCGCTGATGTGCTGCAATACGCCTAGGATCGATTACAACCAGCAGCAGCAGTCACCAAACTCAATGAGCGGGTAAAGAGGATCAATAAAGTAAATACGGAAATCGCGGATTGGTTGCAGGTATGGCACGGGAAACCTCTGCTGGACAACACCACCGACACGTCATTATTCACACATTGTTAGGAGCGTCGCAAAGTCGAGGAACAGTATGCTGCGGGTCTTAGGAAGCTTGCGCGAAAGCCTCTGCAGGATTCCGAAGGAGATTTAGGGTAGGCCATATCGCAAGAGTCGCAATGGTTGAGATAACATTGGCTGATGGTAGTTCAGGGTATTCGATGCACCATGGAGGAAGATTGTAGGCTCCGTTGAAGCCATTGCAGATTCGCATCACAACCTGTCCGAACGTATCTCGAAAGATGTCGAACAACCTCTTCGGCAATTCGTCACCCAAAATCGAGAAATGCAAGGCATGACTACAATACAAGGCAATCTAGCAGCAATGGCAAAGGAATTGGCAGACGCCCAAGTTGCCTCGGAGAAACTTGCTAAAAAAGGTGGGAAGGCGAGCGCTGCGAAGGTTGAAAATGCGACAATGAAATTACAAGGTGCCGAGCAACAATGGCAGTCACAAGCTCCCTTCGTATTCGAGACCCTTCAGGCGGTCGACGAGCGACGATTGAACCATCTGCGAGATGTTCTTACGCAGTACGAGACACATGAGGCTGATAGAGTTGAACGGAATCGAGTCACGGTGGAGCAAACCCTCACAGCCTTGTTGGAGGTGGATACGGCTCAAGAGATAAAGAACTGGTCAGCAGCGTCAGTCGCGGGGAAGCCAATTACGGAGCGGATCGCTAGACAACTTTCAAGTGCAGGAGGTAGCACTATTGCTAGCGCTAATCACCCGTTGCCACCGCCCACTCCTAGGTCGACACATACCGATGCTGCAAGTGACATATCTAGGCAGGAAAGCTCAGGCGGTACGATTCCATTTCCTACCCTCAAGCTTGCCTCACCGTAACCTAGTTATTTTGTGATGTACTTCCGTTGCTAATAGATTTATCACAGAATCGCGATTGAAGAGCCGCTTTGGTACCATGCTTCAGCGTAGAAGACAAAGCATTCATGGCGGTTTCGCCCGTGCTCCTTCTCCTTCTAAGGGCTTCTCATCGTTGAGCCGCAATTCGAATAGCAGCTCAGGGAGACAAATTCCATCACCTCAGAACTCATCAAACAACCTGAGAGACTCTCCTCAATCAGATAACCGACTTTCGGCATTGCCTGAATCTCCAATAAATCGGGACACGCTTCAACCCAATGGAAGTTTCAATGGCAATGGTCATGAGTCTTCCAAAATTTCAGACATGGTCAGACCCGCTACATCTAATGGCGTGCCGAGTTCAGCAATGAGAGATCTATCTGACGTTGAGCCACCACTTGGACCGCCACCATCTCACTTCCGAGAGACTCAGAAAGATGCTGAAGGTTTCTCAGTTCCGTCTGCTGCAAATGACCCAATATCACAGGCTCAACAAGAAGCGCAAGAGCTCAACGAACCGCAGTTCAAACTGGATATCCGAGATCAGCCCATTCCTGAGCAAGATGCCGATGCGCAAGCTGCTCTCTCTAATGTTGCAAACACTCTTCGGTCATCCCAGCTTGTCACTCCTGGACGGAAGGTGGGCACTGTCCGAGGACGGAGAGATGTTCGACATACAGTTTACGTTCCCTCCCCAAGTCTGGACGTGGCCCAATTGGAAAACAAGCACCCTCCTTCACCGAATATTCCGACTGGCGCAGCACGTGCAGCAGCCTTGGCAGCACTTTCTGACCATGGCGCGCCCAGTGTGTCAGATACGACATCGATTCGTTCCGGGCATTCACTTTCAAGCCATCAGGTCACTAAGCATACAGAAATGCATAAACCGGGGCTCAATGCTTCTATCATCGAAACTCTTAACGCAACGTGGGAAAACGGTGAAGTTAAGACTGTCAAAATTGCCGGAGAGGTCGCATTGACATATATTTCTTCTATAGACGGAGGGGCACTACCACCTTCAGGTAAGTCAATGAAGGAGTTTGTATTTGTGTACCAATCTAACACCATTCTACAGGAACAGAAACCATCCGTATCAATAACACTTCCAAACTAGAGGCCATTGGCCCAAATAGAACATTCATTCACCCTGTCTCCGAAGATAAATCGGATGAATTTACTGTTGACCTAGCGTCAGTATCGCATAAAGCAGCATCCGCATTCCAATATCGTGTAAACGTTGATGAAACCGAGTTATCAGCACATGCGCCGTTGCTACTCCGACCAGCATGGAAGCTCCAAGGGGAAAAATTGGGCCTCATCTTAGAATACGCTCTGAATCCAGCATTCGGCTCAGACCCCATCAATTTCCACCAACTCATCATCACAGCCGTATACACCGGCCCTAAGGCCACCAGCTGTCAAACCAAGCCCAGCGGAACTCACATTCGCGATAAGTCCAGGATCCACTGGCGAATGGGCGATGTGACTCTCACTCACACACCCCAGAAATTAGTCTGCCGCCTTTTGAACGCAGAAGGCGCGGTACCACAACCAGGTCACATAGAGGCAAGGTGGGAAATTCAGACCCCAGCTGTGACGAGTGGGATCAGTATCTCAAGGCTAGAGGCGCCTAAGGATGCAGAGGAATTGGATCCATTCGCGGATGGATCTTCGGCGCCAACGGTGGGTAACTGGGTGGAGCTTGAGACAGCGAGAAAGATCTCTACAGGGACATATGAGGCGAAGCAGATTACGAGTTAGGGCAGGATGTATAGGGTTGTGTGGGTATTGGGATGGGATAGGATGGTAGGGGGGGAATTTTCTGGGAGCTAATTCAATAGTGGGTGTGCTTGGGGATTTTGGGCTTGGAGTGGGTGGGTACACAGAAGAGATAGTATGTTGGCTGAAGTTTGGAGGAAAAAGTATATTTGCGTGTTTCGTGTTTTGGAAGATGTGATTTGTGGGAAGAGGGGGGAAATGCAGATCGGATGGAGGAGGATACTAAGTGGTAGTGTTAATAGCGGGTGGAAAGAAAAGAAGCGTGTTTGTGATCTTTTGATTGTTCAAAGCGAGGACGACCGGCGAAACACCAGCGGATTATTCTCTTGTTTGGTCTGTCTTTATGTGTATGTATTTATATACCTCTACTCTATATACCAATTCGGAGAGGGGCAAATTCAGTCAACTAAGGTTCCTTGAAACCTGAGCGAGGAGAAAAAGATTCGATGGCATGGAACGCACGTGTATAATTGCATACTTTCTCAAGACTGACCACGTGATTCCAAATACCGGACCTTCTTGTCCTCTTTTAAAATCTGTAGGGAGGATATCGCACTCGTCCGACTAGAATGAGACAAGCTCAAAGATATTGAATATAGATGGTATGTATGTATATGGCGCATTTGGGGGCGGGGGTTTATCTTTTCAGCATGACAGGGATTATTGCATCCTTACACAACCTGCTTCTATCCTGATCTGTGCTACGAGGTGCATAATCTACGAGGAATCTATGTGGCTCGCAGCACGAGATATGAGAAACATGCATGCACCAATGGGGCAGAGTGGGGAGTGTGTTCTGTGTAGGTGGAGGCTGGGTTAGGAGTAAGTGTCTGCTGTGTTTGATACCTTGCGGATATGCGCACGGGAAGGAAGGATTGCGTTATGTTACATGGGACGAACGAAGATATCGAGCAGGGACGGAAACATGTACAGTGCAGTGACTTGGTGGGGGTAAAGTCCTCTGTACCGCGAATGGGTACAGTATTCTGAATTTTGGGCTTGATGGCGAGATGTTAGTACCCCTATTTTGGACGGGGCTTGATGTCGCGGCCAAGAATCAAGAAATTCACTTAAGTAGAGGGTTATTGCTTCTTTACTTGCTTCGACATCTTCACCTTTCTGAAACAAATCTCAAAGCTTCGCATTCATCGTGGTCATCTATTAAGCTGAGAGATATATCTGCATCAAAATCACTGCTCCATCCTCTATTCATAATCAAATTCAGATTAATATCGAACAAACGCAACGATGTCAGGCTATGGAGAAGATGATCAATCTGGAGGTCGCAGCTACGGCGATGATCAACAGAGTGGTAAGTTCATTGCCGCCCCAGCCTGCATTGAATGACGCTGATAAAGATTTGCGAGTAGGTGGATATGGTAGTCGCAACACCAGTGAGCAGTCTGGTGGTCGCGGTTATGGTGATGACCAGCAGAGTGGTAAGACTTAACCTTCAATACACTTGGTCTTATGATTAAATGGTGCGTTGCAGGTGGATACGGTGTTCTTAAAAACGATGATGATACCTCTGGCGGTATGCTGTTCTTCTCCTCTTGAAAGGTGATATGTATGACCGGCTGACATGATGAAGGATACGGCAGAAATGAGAACACAAACACTGCTTCCAGCGACTCATATGGTGGCCGCAGTGGGCAGTCCAGTGGCTTGAATGATAGCTATGGAGACGACAGTAATACTTCGGGATACGGCGGAAGCAAGTCGTATGGAGATGATGACAGTCAACCAAGTGGTGGAAGAAAGACAAACTCGGGTGGTTATGGAAATGATGACACAACTTCTGGTGGAGGTTATGGTGGAAGCAAGTCATACGATGATGACGATAAGAAGACAAGTGGAGGAGGCTACGGTCGCGACAATGACACTTCTGACACTTATGGTGGTTCCAAGTCCGGATCTAGAGGTTATGGCGATGACCAGAACACATCGTCTGATTACGGCACCTCGAAGTCTAGTTCAGGCGGCTTAGGTAATGACCAAAATACGTCATCTGGATATGGTGGTGATGATAACTATGGAGGAAGCTCGAAGAAGTATAGCGATGATGATGATAAGACATCCGGTGGTCAATATGGAGCAGACAAGTCTAGCTCGGGTGATTATGGCCAGACTACTAAGTCTGGCTCAGGTGGTTATGGCGATAGTTCCAGAGATGATTCTTCCGGTTATGACGGAAATAAGAGCAGCTCTGGTATGCAGGATGATAGCTATGGTTTCAGTGGAGGATATGGAGAAGACAAGTCTAGCACGGGCGAGTATGGAGGAGACAAGGGCCATTCTGGGAGTTATGAGGACAATCAGAAGTCCAGCGGTAGGCGGCCCCGTTAAATCACGGTTTAATTTTGTGAACTTATGCTAATGCAAAGACAGGCTATGGTGGCGATGACAGCCAGACCACTGGAGGTTCATCGGGTAACTATGGTTCCAAAGATAACAACGATGACGAGGGATTCAACAAGGCAGATCTCGCCAAGAAAGGGTTCAACATTGCCAAGGAATTCCTTAGCAAGAATTAGATGCAGTACTCTGCGGGTCTGGTGGAAGTAGTTCGTCCTTTTTGCGTTGGACTTTGTTATGATGCACTTGCGATGGTCTAGGATGAGGTGATACTGCGAGATTTAGGTGACAGTATTAACGTTTGTGAGCTTCGACATTGCGTGGCAGTAGATTTTGCATTGTATTTAGGATGCGGTGGATTGGACGACGGGCAGTTTCTCTAGTCTAGGTAATCCTTCAATTAAATGAGATCTGCCCAAGCCGCAGCTCCCTTCTGCATGATCAACTCTGTGAGGTGCTTCCAACTTTGTGCACGACACAAACCAAGACACCTCAGTATATCGACCTTGTACATACGCATGTCTCTGATGTATGCATTTGCATTCGAACATAAGCACAAAGAGGTTATAATGCTAAGTCGAGTTAGAGATTTAAGGGGGCACATCAACGGAAATTTACCAGGGCTGAGAAGAAAAAATTGCGCAAAGCTGTATCTGGAATCCTCAGACTGTCCGCTGTCGCCGTCGTATTCATACCTATAATTTTTCACACTATGAATATTCAAGAATTTGGATATTGACAACTTAAGCCGTTGTCCAACTTGAGTGGCATGTGATGTCGTGTTTTCCCACCAAAGCTTAACTTACAGTATGGTCTCTGGTTACGTAATCGTAGTTTGTGCCTTCAACATCTGGTAAACAAATCGCGCGCGTCCAGTAGCTTTCTTCCCCTCTTCAGGTCGCGACATCAAACAATTACTTTGTTCAATACAATTCAGAAAGCCAAAATACTTGCTAGAAAAACTTGGTAAATCCAAATATTAATACGGTCTTACGCTGAAGTTCTAATTGCACCTCAATCCTCGTCTTTAAACGCCAAAATGGCCGTCCAAGATGTTGCCGTTAACTTCTTTACCTTTGAAAGTCGCATGGCTTCCTTCCAAACCGCACAGCCTGTCAATGGACGCAGAGCATCCAATGCTCACTCGCGAGCGCCCAAGAATATGAAATGGCCGCATAAATTCTTGCAACCCGAAGAGGTTAGTTATGCACCTCGCATTTTTGTTGGCTTCCCTAACACGCACAAAGCTTGCAAAAGCAGGCTTCTTCTTTTACCCTTCACAAGCAAATCCAGATAACTGCACATGCTACCTATGCCATAGGTCGATCGACGCGTGGGAAGAGGGCGACGATCCATTAGCAGAACATCTAAAACATTCTCCCGATTGTGGATGGGCCATTGTGCAAACTATTGAGACACGAGATGGCGAGCTTAGCCAAGAATTTCCGGGGAGCGCGAAGATGGTTGAGGCTAGGAAAGCAACGTTTGGTGGACAGTGGCCTCACGAGTCTAAGAAGGGGTGGAAATGCAAGACCAAGCAGGTATGATAGAAGGTTCACGTATAGGAGCGGGTATACTAACGCGCTACTAGTTGGCGGATGCTGGTTGGAAATATACTCCAACATTAGAGTCGGACGACATGGCGACCTGCACATATTGCTCGTTAGCTTTGGATGGGTGGGAGCCGTCTGATAAGCCATTAGAGGAGCACTTTAATCGATCACCAGAGTGTGCTTTCTTCATCTTGGTTGAGGAGCATAAGGCTGCTGCGAAGAAGCCTAAAGCTCGGAAAGCCAGAGCATCAAAAGCCTCTAGAATGTCTACACAGTCGGTCGCTACTGTTCTCGATGATGAAACACTACAGCTTGAACCGACTACACGGGGGCGCAAGACGAAGGCTAGGGCGTCCGCTGTTTCGGTCAATACTACCATGATGGATGAGGATCAGCCAGAGCCACCCAAGCGAGGTAGAGGGACCAAGGCTAGAACATCAACATTATCAGTCAATAATACTACTATGCTTGACGAAGCCATCTCAGAACCACCTAAACGAGGTAGGGCGACTAAGGCTAGAACTTCAACACTATCGGTCGATAATACCGCTATGCTTGACGAAGCCATCCCAGAACCCCCCGCTAAGAAGGGTAAGGCAGGCAAAGCCGGGAACTCAACTGTATCAGCCGACACTACTATGACTGGCGATGATCAACCCATACTACCTCCCAAGAAGAGCAGAGCAGCTAAAGTTATAAATTCGACTGTATCAGTCAATACTTCCATGGTGGATGAAGACCATCCCGAACCTCCTAAGCGAGGAAGACCGGCTAAAAGCAGGAACTCGGCTGTATCAGTCAATACTACTATGATGGATGAAGACCAACCCGAACCACCTAAGCGAGGAAAATCGGCTAAAAACAGGAACTCAGCTGTATCAGTCAATACTACTATGATGGATGAAGACCAACCCGAACCACCTAAGCGAGGAAGACCGGCTAAAACCAGGAATTCGACTGTATCAGTAGATACTACTATGATGGATGAAGACCAACCCGAACCACCCAAACGGGGTAGACCAGCTAAAGCTAGAAGTTCAACTGCAACAGTCAACAAGACTACCATAATCGACGAAGATACCATTATCCCTACCTCTGAGGAACAACCAATAGCATCAAATGCAGATATTACTGCCGTTCAAGAAGATATCATTGTGCCTCCTGAGAAGGGGCAATCAACCGCATCAAGCACCAATACTAAAAGCACTCGCGGAAGAAAGAGAAAGAGCGAAGAGCTGGAGAATGACGTTGAAGCCTCAGATCCAGCCCCGAAAAAAGCTGCTCGGTGTTCAGCATCAAGATTGGCGTCGAAGGCTTCAGTAGCTCCATTGAGGGCTCCAAGTCCAGAAGAAAGAGTGCCTTCTTTATCACCCCAATCTTCTCAATCGTCTGATGCGGAAAATCACCCGCCATCTTCGCGACCTTCCCTCCAAAAACCATCCACACCTCCAGCAGCTATAGATGTCCCCCTCGGTAGTTCACCATCTAAACGAAATATTATTGCTGGACCTCAATCAACTGTACCTTGGGAAGAAATTGACATTGATACATTCTTCACTGGTGGTGCGGATGAGAACGACCAGGAGAGAACCTTTTTCAGAGCAACACTCGATAAGTTAAAGAGTGGCGATCTAAGCAGCCCGGAGAAGAAGATGACAGTAGAACAGTGGATCTACCATAACGCAGAAGTCGCGGAGCAAAAGCTGAAGGAAGAATGTGAAAGGATGGTTGGTTTGTTCGAGATGCAGGGTATGAAGGCTCTGGCGAGTCTGGAGGCAATTCAGGTTGTACAATGAAAATTTTGAGCGGACATGATTGTATGGAGTTACGGTGATGGACATGGACATGGATACGCATCCGAGTTCGAGGGCATTGTTTGTTACCTATTGTAGCCTGGAGTATGGCTTGGTTTCTGGTTCTTGGACATGGAAGGTCATAAATACCACCTGAAGCTCAGAATAGAATGGCGATCGGGGAATTAGTTGGTTTTGGATACAATTGAAAACGAGCAAAGATTAAAATATGTTTCTGATGAGGCTATGCTTGCTTTGCTCCGTGATAGCTTATTTAGATAATATGCAAAAGGCACATGAAGCATGTCCCGGTTTATTATTCTTAGAAATCCCATGTAGCTGTACACTTAGACAGATTGAAGACAAAATGGAGCAATTATATAATATTTAAGAGTCAGAAGCATCTTTCCTTAAACCCGAGCCTTTAGGCTGTCCCCAAACTCCGGAGCTCCCTGAGATATTGTAGCCATACAAGCAATGTTACATAAAATCGATACGCCATTTCCCATTTCCCATTTCCCGATAATCATCCGCATCCGCCCACGTACTTACTGTCCGGCTACTTCTATCCCCATCCTACCCCACACTAACCGTCGCATCCCCCCTCTTCTCCTCATAAAACTCCAACGTCAAGGCCGCCAAAAAACACGGAATACTTCCCCTTCCATTAACCCAGAACTTCAAGTTCTCCCAAATCCTCCCCGCGAATTTACTTTCCGGCCCACCACTCACCTTCATCGTCCCTCTCTCGCCGTCAAACACAATACTATTTTCCTCTTCCCCCACGCTAGGATAGAAGAACGAAGTGACTTTCAACTTTCCATTTGGTTGGAAGACCACGTCCCAGCCGAGCAGAGACGAAATACCCTCGCGTAGCTCTTGGGATTTCGCGGACCAGACTTTTTTGAGGCGATCGTTACGGAGACGTTCTTCTTTGAGTTGGGCTTGTGCTTCGAGCACGAGGTGCTGTTGGGTTTGCAGGGTGGAGAGCGGGACGGAGGATGGTGGGGGTTGCGAGGTCGTTAGTTGGCGTAGGAGGTCTGCATTTTCGGCGCGGAGGGCGGTGATGGTGGAGAGCTTGATGGCTTCAAAGTTGGAGGTAGGATTATCGCGGAGTGAGAGAATGCGGGTTTGGGAGTGGGTTTTTGCAGCTGTGAGGCGTTCTTGAGCGACAGAGAGTTCTTTCTCGAGCAGCTTTTGCGAGGTCTGAAGATTATTGATTGTGTCTTGTAGTTTTCGGTTTTTGCGTGATAGGAGTCCGATTCGTTCGTTTTCTTCGGCGGTTTCTTCGCGTGGTCGTTTAATGCCGGCTGAAGGAGACGCTGGTGGTTGCGCAACTTCGGCTTTGGAGAGATCGGCTTGGAGGGATTGTACTTCTTGTCTGTATTCATCTACAAGGCGCTCTAACTCTTCAATACGCTTAATTTTAGCATCATCGATATTCTCGCTTTCACCAAATGCTTCATCTTCAGCGTCAAAGGTCTTGAGCTGCGCTCGGAGATATTCGACTTCCTTGATTGCCAAAGCACGCTGTCGCTCAAGTCGCAATCGAGCTTTGGCATCTCCTCCACTACCGCCTCCTGTTGACTTTAATTTCTCGAGCTCTTCGTTTAGCACTTTCTTGTCGTTCTGCAGTCCTTCAATGATATTATCTCTATCAACAACCTCAGATTCCATTGCGCCAGTTCTCTCGAGTAATGTAGCGTTCTTAATCTTTTCCTCGATTAATGCTCGGGCCAAATCTTCTGGGGACTCAAATTCGAACTCTCCTTCCGGGCCACTCTGATCTCGGAGATATGCCGTCCACGCCAGTCGCTCATCTTCAAGTCTTTGCCGTTGCAGTCGTGCTTCCCCAAGTTCGTTTTGAAGATCATTCATTGCGTCGACTTTTCTCTGAAGGCTTCTCTTTTCCTCTTCAACAACTTCAACACTCTTGTGGAGTTTCTTGTAATGCTTAAGCTCGGCCGCCTGCTCTCGATTAGAGGCTTCTAGGTTTCGAATATGCGTCACCTGCTCGCCAAGTTCTCTCTTAATTATCTCTAGAGTATCCGCATCTCCAGTTTGAGCTTTCAGTCGCAAGACTTCTGCTTCAAGCGCTCCGCACTCCGTATCCTTGTTTGCTAATTGCTGCTGCGCCTCTTGCAGCAAGGCCTCTCTGTTATCGGAATCTTGTTGTAGACTTTCAACGCTTTGTTGTAAGGTCTTGTTCCTGCTCTCGAGTTCCAACACCTTCCTTTCTAGTATGCGACTGCCCTCCTCACTCTCTGTCTTGAGATCTTCGACTTCTTCCTCTAGCTGACGCTTATTTTCCTCCGCCTCGCGAATCCGCTTCTCTAGTGCCATCTTTTCATTACTAGCATTATTTCGAGTCTCAACAAGTTCCTTCTGTATGAATTCATATTGTCGCAGTGCAGCGTTTCTTTCAGATTCTGCATTCTGTTTTGCTTTGAAGTCTTCTTCAGACTTCCTCCGTGCATCTCGGAGTTCATCTTCGTGTCGTAACTTTGCAAGTTCCTCCTCCTGTTTGTGACTATCAATTGTGTATCTCAATGTCTTGACTTCGGCTTTCAAATCATCCAATTCTTTGCGTCGCTTCTCGGCCTCTTGATCGCTTTCGCTGAAGCTGGGTTCTCTTCTGTGATCGCCAGAAGCTGTGCGAATTGACTGTCTAAATTGACCTGATCGAGAAGGTGGCCTATTGGTTGACTCTGCACCGGTCAAAAAATCGAAGCTTGGCTGCGTGTTGGCCGCGCGGGCAATCGCAATCTGCAGATGCTTCCTGTTAGCGAACAATGGTAAATAGATGTTTGCGCAATAGCTTTCAGACAAAGCTTACCCTTGACTGAACACGAGGCAGGCCGCTACTTCCCACGCTGGTTCTGTGCCCACCACTGGTTGAGGATCTTCTTCCCGAGGACTCTCCAAATTGCTGGGGCGTATGCGCCCTCATTGTGGTAGGATCCCGAAACTGCAAGTGTGTCGTGGTGGAATTTTCGCGGTGTTGAGAGCTTGAAGTTGCGCAAAAGAACTGTATCGCGCTTACATAATACAATTACTTGGAAAACATAAGAGTTCCTGTTGGCGGGGTGAAGCTAAAAGTGACTTTTGGATAGGAACAGAGATGAGTATTTTAAGGTACACCGGTGTACCTATGGTCTACAGGCAATCTAACCAAATATCGAGTTCCTAGAAAGTATCTACCAGTTACTGGAGTATCTTGTCGACCCCAGTGCGCTCTCTTCTCACTACGCCCGTCGAGTCTTCAGAACATAGCTTTTTCACACCCTTTCTTTGACGCGAATCCTGGCCAAGCAGGTACGTACCTGACCTTCACCCGCAACTAAGAATGTCCGCGCTGACTAAGAAACGTTCTCACCGACGAGAATTGGCAGAACATTAGAAAGAGGTGGATACGGAGGATCCGCAGATCGCAAGCTCCATTCTTTCCCCCATGGACCGACATCATAACCAACACATATGGATTTCTACAAGCGGTGACAAGTCTGCAGCATATCGCTGCTTCTAAACATCTAATTAAAAGATTCTCATGGGATAGACTCCTTGCTAGCGACGGACACAATGGCAGCCAGACAGCGTTCTGTAAGGACATCTTAAAGAACTCCTGGCTCACAGGCTAGAATACTAATCACTGCTTCTCAATAGATTGCGAGGACCTTGAGGTTCGCCAAGGCGTGGCCGCCGACATCCTACACGAGATGGACATACCAACCCATAGAACGGCGCATATCGACGACGAGTAAGCTTGGTTTTGCGACGAAGGATTCGTCCCTTCGAGGAGCGGACAGTGCCGACGGCATTCAGTCCCCTTCACCCTCTGCCGAAAGTCCTGGGCCCTCGGCTCCTGAGGGTTCTAGGGATTCTACAACTACAAGTTCTGCAACATTAGCTAGCAGTATTCCTGCCCCAGCCGATTGGGAAGATAATCCGAATTATAACATTGAAAAGTTCTCAGAGCTTCCGCATTCAAATTTTGGTGTCAATCAGCATATGGTGATTAATGACGAGTTCAAGGAAGCCCTGCGACAGATTTTATGGCAATTCAGAGCTCCAATCCGGTACGCATTTGCATACGGGTCCGGCGTTTTCCCACAGTCAAGGCACACCACAGCAACAGCGTCAAGCATCGCATCAATTCATTCAAAACCTTCACCAGCAATAGTCGAACAACAGGGGGGAAGTCCAAAGATGATTGACTTCATATTCGGTGTTTCGTTTACTCAACATTGGCACTCCCTGAATCTAATGCAACATCGAGACCACTACTCTGCTCTCGGTTCACTCGGCTCAGGAGCAGTCACTGCCGTTCAAGAGAAATGGGGTGCGGGTGTCTACTTCAATCCATATGTCACTGTCAATGGGACTTTGATAAAATACGGCGTTGTCAATCTGGACACACTTTGCACCGATCTTTCCGAGTGGACAACACTATATCTTGCAGGCCGGTTACAGAAGCCGGTCAAAATTCTGAGAGATGACCCTCGAGTTCGTCTTGCCAATCAAGTCAATCTAATTTCCGCTTTGAGAGCCGCTCTCCTACTTCTTCCTCCAAAATTCACCGAAGAAGAACTTTACGGCACGATTGCGAATATAAGCTATATGGGCGACCCAAGAATGGCCCTCCCAACCGAGGATCCCTCTAAAGTAGCCAACATTGTTGGTCACAACCTACCGCATTTCCGTCGTCTATATACGCCATTGATTCAAACTTTACCTAATGTCAGCTTCAATGATTCTAAATGCATAGATCCCTCGTGGGCGTCTGATCCGTCGACAAACGTGCGCTTGGAACAAGATATGGATCCTATCCGAAGAGGAAACATGGTGAGGAGATTACCGAAAGCTTTCCGAGCGAAACTGTACTTCCAGTATCAAAAGAAATACCAGATCCCCCAATTAGAGTTCAATAAAATGCTCGAAGCATCTCAGGACGAAGATGCTACGAGAATCATGAGAAGACAAGGCGGTGGATTCGAGCAGAGAATTGCTCGAGAACCACCAGAAGATCTAAGATCTGAGGTTAGAAGCGTCATTCGAAAAACTATCGGATGGCCTAGCACAAGTCAAAGCCTAAAAGGACCTTTCACCGCCGGCATTCGAAAGACGTGGCGATACATGTCAGAAAAGATGGCGAAGCATTCCGAAGGGAAACGGAAAGCTGCCGAGAAAGCCAATGAAGCAGAGAAAGAATAAATAGGTCTTAAATACTCATTGTTAACGACGAGATGACCATTGGATGGGCTGTATTTTATGGCGTATTTTACATAGACGGAATTCGTAGCTGGATTCTCTTGCATGGTTTCTGACTGAATATTCCGAGTCCTGGTGGGCCTAATTCACGAATTTTTCATTGTCTATTCAGCTGTCCCCTGATACTTCATGATGTTTCATCAGCATCGGACCAAATACAAACCTAGTCTCTAAGGTTAGACTAACGTCGTATCGGGAAGATAGGGCATTCAATAGAGCACCAAAGTCGGAGCTCTGCGCCTCTGAAAACTCAATCTGCCAATTTTGACAGGAATACAGCTCGCTCAACTTCACTTCATGCTTCAGAGTATACTACCATACTTGAGCTTTTTTCGAAACTTCCCTTCATGAGTTTACGTATTGTGTAAGGAAAATGAAACAAGCTTGAGCGAAGTGACCCAAAGCAGCATTTAAAATCTTTCAAAGCCTGTTGGGGATTCCGATATCTCATTCCACTCAATTAAAACAGCTACAAATAGCTCGAGAGCCAGCTCGAGTTTCCGAAGTATAACCAACTCACAATCGATAATCTACCAATCAGCGATATCCTATCCAGCTTCATCACATTTTCGAACTACTGTATCCCTGTGTGATTTAACTAGAACCGGCCGAAACTCGCTTGCAGGTTACCTAATCAAGAACACCTAGCCCGACCCCTTTAGTCAATACTCAATGAAGACCCAGTGAGCTTTATACTGAGTCTACCGACCCTATGCCATTGCAGAGTGGGTGGAGAGCGCAGAATGAAGGTGAGGATGCTGTAATGCAACGCACCATCCGCAACGCACCATCCTGCGTCTCTACCTTCCTATACCTGGAGAGTCTCATATCTTGTAATGCCCGAACAATCGCGAGCTGCAACGAGAAACATATCCCACACAGTGCTTGTAGTGGTCAGCTCTCGCATTAGCAAGAGTCTGGTAAGAGAAAGAAGAACATGACTTTACTGCGAGAACGAGTAAGAAGGGGAGTTTTAAGTCACCTAAGGGAGCCTCTAAATAACGGCGATAGTTATATTTTGCTGGTAAGAATTAAGGTTGTCGGGTTACCCCGCGAAACCCGTCCAGTGGTATTGTAACAGGGGCAAGTCTGCTTACAGGTCTAACTAAGTCAAGCTTAAAAGATGGAGATGAGCTTAAGTAGACTTCTCCAAAGCCGTAGAGGTAGGACTTATGGGACAACAAATACAATCCATGCCTCGGAAAGCCTATAAAATAGGATTCGGGATATCATTTAATCATGAAACTCTGTCCCTGTACTATCAATAGCTATCTTACCGTTTTCACGTATAGACCCCATAAGCAGCGCAGAAATGGTAGAGGCTAGAGTACCCCCAAACTCAGTACAATTGGCTGCGCCGCAATCTTGAGTTCTAAAATGGGAGACACAAAGACGGAAAAATTAATCTCACCCAATCTAGCTGCCGCAAGGTCAACAAGCTCGGCGAGTAACAGATACAATAAAGCAGATCTAAGACTCAATATACAAAGCCATCAGGTCATACAAGCGCGGGAGATCACTAGTTCGATGATGCCAACGGCTAGCAACTTGTGAAAAATCAGACTAAAACTCGTGTCGCGGTGCCATCAAGCCATGCAAGCGCAACGGATTGCTCGCGTCTACCAACGCCACCGTCAGGAAACGTTCTTATTTCCAACGTCGTTCCCATTCCCGCAGAGCAGCATGGATTCAGAAACAGACGCAGAATATGCCCCTTCACGCCAAAGATGTATTCCAACCACAACAGCTTATACGTGGAGAGTTGAAGTGGATTGTCACTCGGCAAAAGAAGAAGTAGACTGAGAAAGGAAGGTAAATTACGTGGGCAGGAGGTTGAGCATGGTGTCGCTGAAAAATGCGCCGGCCTGGCAGCTAAACCACCCCCGAAGTCCCTTAATCGGTTGCGGAACAGAGATTATGGTGATGAGAATAGCTGCATTCCGGGCTCTGATGCCCAATCGCAGGATGATTGAGTCAAAAGATGCAAAGTACAGGGATTCGCAGGTTGTACGTGAAGGATAGGAATGCATGATGGAAAACGCTGGTCACAGCATAATCAGAGGATTATTTCTAATCCTTGTTTAAGGTATCCCTGAACATGAAATTACCTTCCTGCAAATAATGCTTTATAATGTTGGTGATGAACACAGTCTTTCCTCTAGGATGATGGAGAAGTGTTAGGGAAACACTGTGTCATTAGAACACCAGGAGATCTCTGCTCCTTATTTGTCTCTTATTTCTGGGCTCGAATCAGGCTGAATCATGGGTCAGTTTAATCCTCCGGTAGTCACCTCGGACGAAAGATCAAGCGAATCGGAGTCGTCTAATGGAGAATTCCTTTTATCTGATAGACGCATCCCGCGAGACAAGCCCGGGGAGAAAACCACACGACCACGGACTACTATATACGCGTCCTGGATACAAAATTGGTGGCTTATTGAGATTGTCGCTGTCCTCATAGGCACTATCTCATTCATCGCGATCTGTCTTGTTTTGAGGCACTATCAAGATAAACCTGCACCCAAAATTAATACCATTGGAGGCGTGGGCATTACCCTCAACACCGTCATCTCCATATTAACAACCGTTGGTCGTGCCAGTCTCCTTCTCGCCGTAGCTGAATGTATCAGTCAACAGAAGTGGGTCTGGTTTTCAAGCTCCGCCAAACCCTTGATAGAGTTGGAGGCCTTTGATCGTGGAAGTAGAGGGGCCTTTGGTTCATTGATGTTAATATGGCGATTCAACGTACGGTAAGTATATATTCCATGGCATTTCAAAGTCATAGCTTAATTTGCTAACTTGTTTGATAGACAAGTTGTCTCTATTGGAGCTCTTCTCATTATTCTTGGTCTCGCTGTCGACCCACTTTCTCAAGAACTTTTGCATTATGAAGTGCAACCGGAAGCAGCTCCCTCCTCCGGCCTGGCGTATGTGTCTACAGCATTGAGATGGGATACAGAATTTTATCGCGGGACTGTGTACACTTGTACGCTGTTTTTCCCCTTACCATCCTCTTATTTTCTCCTCAACCAGTGATTTGCTAACCATTACTTTTTGTGTTGTCCAGGGGGGACGCAAGAACAAACTCCAGATCCTCCACTTTTCATGAAGGCCGCAGTCCAAAATGGAATTCTTACGTCCGGCTCTAGGCTCAACGAGACTCAGCCGTATTGTGCTACCGGAAATTGTACTTGGCCTATCTACCAATCTCTCGCCGTGTGCATGAGATGGCAAGATATCTCGAGCCATTTGTCGTATTCCAGCTATCAAGACGAGAAGGGTTTCCTGGAGGACAAATGGTCTCTGACTGATAGGCACTACATCGAGACTCTTTATGGCGCTCTTCCTAGATTTAACATGTCATCCGTGGCCAAGCCCCTGAACACGACGGACTTTGTGAGTGGCGGGACTCCTCTAAACTTCAGTGATACTATCGCTTTCTCGGATTCCCCGTCTCCCCTTGCGGATGTTTTCATGATGTACAAAGATCCATCGAAACCATATGGCGACCCAAGACCCTTCAGCGCTGTTGAGTTTGTATTTGAATGGTGCGCACAGAAATTCAATACATCGGTTGTTAACGGTGTGGTGTTGACAACTAGGTTGGGGTCTACAAATAACTTCACACACGAAGGACATTCATATTATACTGGACCATTGTTTAATACCACGACTGATTTCAGCTATGAATTTACTGGAATCAAGTATGATGTCAATTATAACACCCATAACATTCTATCAAATTACCTCCGGAAGACCTTAAATGGAACCGTGTTTTATATTGGCAACGATTTTTACAAAACATCCGACGCCGCTGAAGCCTTCTACCAACCTTTTAATTCAGATGCTTTACATCCCAACACTACTGTACTCGGTCAGGCAGGCCTAAATGAACTACTGCAAAATATAGCCACCAGCATGACGAACATGTAAGTATGAGTGGAATGCCTACGAAACCCATGAGAATCAAACTAATCATTCTCCTATCACTAGAGTACGACAAACATACCATACTACCGTCACCACAGACACAAGCAAACCTATCTATACTCTCGCCAATGGTACAGCGTGGCAGGACCAGACCTTCGTCCGCGTTCAATGGGGCTATATCGCGGCACCGGTAACACTGGCTTTGCTAAGCATTCTTTTCGTTACGATTACGATCGTGCAGTCGATGGTGCGGGCCAAAAAATACAAAGTATGGAAGTCTTCCACGATATCGACGTTGCTGGCGCTCAGCGATGAAACCCATATGCAGATAGGAGGGTTACGTAGCACGTCGGAGAACGAAAATGCAGTGGAAACTTTGAAGGTCTCGCTGAGGCACGACGCGGATGGGGAATGGAGACTTCGAGGTGCAAGTAATATATAGAATCTTGATCTTGTTATCTATTTTGATTATCTTTTGCAACGACTTATAGCAGCATATATATTTGAAAGCACATACTCAGTCACCCATATTATTGATTTCAATGTGTAGCATTCAATGACTGAGAACATGGCAGTAGCATGTGACTAGAACCAAGTACGGAAGTTGATAGTAGATAGCATGTCATCAGCCGTTAGACATGTGGGAGCATCTCCTCAGAGGCTTCTCTCCTATCATTTAGCATTCTACCAAAGCTTCAATGCAAACTCCATTTCCTCGTGAACGTTCTGGAAGAATGCTTTAAACACATTGCCCTGTATCTGCGTCATTCTTCCAATTCTCACTACATTTATCGTACGAATCCACATCATCCACAATAAAATTCACCGATCCGAGGCCTCTGGTCAATGGGCCCACCAGAGCTGGAATTATACTCCCAACATCAGCAGTCAGGTCTAAAGTGGTGATTTTTGAATGAGAACTGTGCCTTTTCTACGTAAACATCGGGGAAAAGGCAAAGCTGGATAGATCCATACTTTGGACCATTTCTAAACCCACCCTCGCAATTGTAGTACGTCTAGAAGTCATCCCAAAACAGAAACATAATCACCCTTCTGAGTAATAATCCTGAACGAAGGCTTTGCGGTTTTCGTTTAAGTTGTGGAGAACGTACATGTCGTAGTCCTGGTTGATACAAAATACTTGCACACCGTTGTGGAGGATACAACGTACCGCGTGCATCGTAAGCAGTAACGCGGATGGCGCAGGGGACTTTCTTCGCTGGTTGGAAGAAGCTGATTTGTGAGCAGATGAGCAGGGCACGGATGGGTTGGCTAGATGTCACGGAGGAGGGGGTGTAATTCGTTGTTATTGAGGTGGTGTTGGTGCTGACCAAAACTGGATAAGCGGGGCGTAGAGTGTTATTTGTTGAGTCTTTGCTGTTCGAATGAATCGGAATTATACAGCATAGAAGACAATGCCGGAAGATTAGGGAGATGGGGTGTGACATAATGAGTCGTTGACGAACCATGCTTGCTCATCTTTCTGTCTGTCAAACAATAATGTCATTCCCACTGCTAGGCGATGTTTGGTAGGTATAAAAGCCGTTGTACTTCAGTTACCCATGGTTTTTAAGAGTCCTCTGAATGCTTCCTTCAGGTATCGGTATATTTCGTACTGCGGTGAGCCGTATTGGAGGAGATAGAAAGATTATACTTAATGTGAGGTGCAGGGTCGACAAGTTATCTGAACTTACGTTGCTGCGAACGAGCGCCCGAGGATAGTTTGGTGTCAATGCAAGAGTCTCACTCGCATATGTAAGGAAGGATATCAGGTAATACTCAAGCTGCATCGTGGTGGCAGTGGAAATGCTTAAATTTGAGAATTGGAATTCCCCGAGAGAACTGATGGATTGAGATTCAAGAACAATGTTTGTCCATCGTGTTCTTTTAAATGCCCTTTGCTCCCCTATTCTCTTGACTTTCAATGTTAGAGCGGTCTGCTGCTCACGATATTACTTATTGTACCCCTTGTTGCTCCCCACTCTAAATTTTGACCAATTATAGAACGTCGACAACGTTTTGTCTGTAAATTGACAGGGAGTACAATTGTTTATCCTCAAGATTAAGTACCATTCAATGATCTAAAGGATTGAACACAGGTCTCACAGACTTTAAGACAACAGGGAGGAACGGTAAACACATTTGTTGTTAATACTACGGCAGAGTAGTTTAGAGAGCCACCGGAAGTCGAGATAATGTCTAGTCAGATCCATGTTCCATCAGCTATGATAACTGTGACCTCTAACTGTACTTCTAATATATCTTGGCATGTTCCAAGATGTTCAACAGTTGGAAACTCTTAGGCAAGCAAGACCATCTATCGTACATTGAAGAGGATAGCATGCTCATGCTGTAGTCGAAGGCGTAGATACCCTCATCATAAATATGCCAGGATGTAGATTAACCATCATGTCCTCCCAACTTGGAGAAACGTCAAAGTATTGCATTGCTGAACCAGAAGATGCAAAGAAACTGCAGAGTATCGCACCATAAGACATGTAGAACGCCACATTGCTAGCACAACTTCATGACTCGAGAATATGAGTCCAGAAAATAGTCATCGGCGAAGTGTTAAATTTGACTTAACACTAGGACCGCACCATATGATTCATTTGGATTCCTATAGTGACAGACTATACAAATTTCTATAAGCACCTTCAGTGAAACAACTATTTATGATAAATCGTCACCACGACTCTGCTGAGACAGTCGTTGTGTGAGGGTTCTTGCCACAAGCACTACACGTGACCCAGTGTTTCTACTCAGTTTCAAAAGTGTGGCGCAAGCGGAAGAACTTGCAATGTCTGCTAGAACAAAAGAAACTCCCAGTTCAATTACGAGTACAGTATTAGAAGCTATCGACCGCTATCCGATGTATTGGAGCTTAATTCACCTCGATCTTATATCTGCGAGAGTGTAGCCACCAACATAACCGACCTCTGACAATGCGCCTTGCGATTGTGATGAGGTCTGCGTGCAACAGATCGATGAAACTCCGTCCAGGATTCTCCAGACCACAGGTTGGCCACGATGATGGCAAACTTCAAACAAAGGGGACTTTGCCGATCCTGACCTAAAGTATGAGCAACCGAAGGGAAAACAGGGTTTGACCTCTCAGACGCTGTCGCAAAGAACCCCGGATGTTGCGCGTTGGGTTTACTATGTGGGCGAGGTGGGGAGGCCGAATGAATTGTCCAGGTATTTCAAGTCTGCTTGTGAGCAAAAAGGTGTCGACACCGACATTCTGATGCAGTCAATGGAGCTCCATTCGACCTCGACTGCGACATACAGCTGAACAGTGCGAGAAAACGGTTCGTAGCGACACGAACTTGTCCTGCAAGTGGTTGATGCACACATTTGAGTGGAGCTCTGATGGACAGTGATGTTCCTGGATTTAAGATCTTACAGCCAATGAAGTGGGAAAGCTTGACGATGCCCGAGCAAGCTACGTAACTGGGCTGTCACTAGAGAAACGCATGGGGCAAGGGAATCCAAGGATTTCCAGCTGGAACGATTGGCGCAAATGTTTACTCGTCGAGGTAAGAAGGGCAACGCAGCTGGCTTGGCTTGCTGGGTTGCTTGCTATTCACTGTTCGCAGCCAGGCTGGGCTCACGGGGTGGTTATCTTCCCATTCTTGGTGACTCGTGATAGTTACGTGTTTGAAGTTGCTTTGCTTTGCTCTGGAAAAGGACCTCCCACCGCGGGATTCTCGGCTGACAGCGCGTATCGATACGCCGCCAGCTATTCGTATCCCTGAGACATACGAATTCAACAACACACCATCAACGTAAAGCGTCGTAAAGTTATCAGAAGGTGCATCTACACAGCCCCTTCTGTCAGCGACTTTCTATGGGACTCGGGGGGTTATAGATCTTGCGCCCTCTCATTGTCCATGTCGTCCAGAGGAGCCAAGACTAACCCAAGACTGGCCCAAGAGTGGCCCATCGTACCCCTACCAGCCACTCCAGCCACCTCTTATCATCTGAGATTAGCGTCTTCCAACCCACAGCACGAAGTAATACCTGCCCATCCAGATTCCAGACTCGAGAACTTTATGCTCTTCTCGCCTGTACCACATAACAATCCACTTACTTCGTCCTGTTCTGCGAAGTACCCTCTACACTTTTCATGCTTTTATGAGAGACAATCGCAGAATCGAAAATTGTGGATTGTCGTCTTTTCCAAAATTGTTGATATTCAATTTCGCCAGGAACTCGATCAATAACTTTTAATGCCCCTTTACACGTTCTCCACTCTTCCTGTCCATTTACGTCTCGGAGGTATTCCAAGTTCTGCAACTCATCAGCACAGATATCGCACTCCTCACAACAATTGTTTCGCCGGATTCATCCTTCCACGAACTGCTTCCCCAAGCTGAGATATCTCGTTAGAACTTCTGGGATAGCCTGAACCTACGACTGTCGAGTTCATCGGATCGATTATATTGCATCGGTCGACAATACTTCCCCCGCTCAAATTCATGCGACATTGACATAGCTTCGAGGCTGTCATAAACAATCCCCCGCATAATCAACAACTCCAAGAAATCTTTCCGATATTCGATATACTATATCGACATCTGCTGATCTACTTCGACACTCGAAGACCTTATTTCCTTTTTCAGGCGGTTTCCGCCAAATTTTCTCATCATGGACCAAGTTGGGCATGCGCTCCTCGCTGCCAATCTGATCTATGCAAGAGCAAACACAACAAATGGCACAAGTACATCCGATGCGTCGACGAAAGAGCGACCTCCCATATACAAAGCGATTGGTATATCACTGGCAGTAGCGTCAGGAGTTTTCATTGGAATATCTTTTGTGCTGAAGAAAATCGGATTATTAAAGGCCAACGATAAATACCAAGAGGAAGCGGGAGAAGGATATGCATACCTTAAGAACGCCTTTTGGTGGGGTGGCATGACTCTCATGATTATTGGGGAGATCTGCAATTTCGTTGCATATGCATTTGTCGATGCTATTTTGGTTACTCCTCTTGGAGCACTCAGCGTTGTTATTACCACGATTCTATCTGCCATCTTTCTGAAAGAACGATTGAGTATGGTTGGAAAAGTGGGATGCTTTTTGTGTATCATCGGATCCGTGGTTATTGTGATGAATGCGCCAGAGGAGGCTTCGGCTGCTACTATTCAGGAAATGCAACATTTTGTTATTGCGCCAGGCTTTCTCAGCTATGCCGGAGTTATTATCATTGGATGCATTTTTACTGCACTTTGGGCTGGACCGCGATATGGAAAGAAATCAATGCTGGTATATCTGACCATTTGTAGTTTGATAGGGGGACTCAGCGTCGTTGCAACTCAAGGACTCGGTTCTGCAATTGTTGCTCAAATTGGAGGTACAAAGCAGTACAATCAATGGTTTCTTTACGTTCTGTTCGTCTTTGTCATTGGGACACTTTTGACCGAGATCATATATTTGAACGTAGGTTGTATGTCCCTGTCCTGAAATACCTGCTAACCTATTATTACAGAAAGCTCTCAACCTATTTAATGCAGCTTTGGTTACGCCCACGTATTACGTGATGTTCACCAGCGCCACTATTATCACATCTGCGATTTTATTCCGAGGATTCAAAGGGACTGTAACATCCATCGTTACAGTAGTGATGGGCTTTTTCGTTATTTGCGCAGGGGTCGTGCTACTACAACTTTCGAAATCTGCTAAAGATGTCCCTGATACAGCAGTGTTCGCAGGTGACCTTGACCAAATGCGCACCATTGCAGAACAGGAACAACCAGAGACGGAACCAAAGGCAGACGCCATCAGAGGAGCGGCAGCTATAGTTCGACGATTCTCAAGTGCCAGACAGAAGATGGAGCTGGAGGAAGCGAAGAGGCTTCATGACGAGAAAATGCGCGATTTGGAGCCGATTGGAGAGAACGAGCACATCGAATGGGATGGCCTACGGCGACGTAGGACAACCATTGGCTCCACCCACCCGAGCATTCGATCTGCGCGTTCTCGTGGCGATTCCAGCCTACCACCTTTCGAAGGATTGCGTACACCATTGCCTCGTACACCCATTGTGCACCCACCTCTCGGCATGTCTCGGTTCCCAGATGAATCAGAATCTGATCGTGATGAAGAAGCTCGCCCAAGTACTGGCGGTTTAGGATCTTCAATTTTCGGCACCATTCGCAACCGTGTCACCCGCGGTAGATCGATCACAAGTCCGGCGATGCCAAACCCTATTACTCATAGTCCCATGCATCCAGTCCCATTGACTGAGATATCTCTCCCACCCTTCAAAGGCAGCGATGAAAACGCAAATGCCTATTACGGACATGATGGGAACATAGCTCATACTCCCGGTCTTCCTCCAGTATTAAACGAACAAAAAACTGAATACGTGGGTGCAGGCACTGGAAGACATATCACTATTCTCGAAGATCCAGTTCGACCTCAAACCCCAGCACACACTTTCCAGTCTGGTCTTGCGCCCACCCCACCACCTCACTCTGCTCGAAGACAATTCTCCTTCCAGAATGTCTTCAGAAAGGGCACGAGCAATCAGGCAGATGGACCTCATGAGAAAGTTAACTCACCACCGGCTGCGCGCCAACGTATGGGTTCCCGTCATGGAAGCAACAGCTCAGTCATCAAGGGAGCAACCGAAGAAGAGAGGTTAGGTTTGGTCAAAGGAGACACCAGAACTGAAAGTCCATCGAATATCTCCAGCGTACCATCATATGATGACGACGAAGACGAACTGGAAGATGACTGGCCTGATAGAAAGTTCAGAACCCAGGACAGCTCTCCTCCAAGAGGCTACAGGAGAAATCTCACACCACCACGGCGAGAAAGCCGAGGTGAGAAATTTGATGGTCCTCCGGGCGCTTTCATTTAGATGACCTCAGATCGGAAATCCAATTGCTATAAGGAGTTTGTTGTCTTCTTTAATCCTGGGCGATACTACAACTAGCTTTTTCTTTTTCTTTGGCTTCTTTTCTGAGGCGCATGTTTTTGACTGGATACGAAGTACTGTACCTAGGATGCTTACACTTTGCTGCATTTTTGGCGAGCTTTTATCGCCGGCATCATTACTATTATTATCATGAAGAGGAGGTTTTGTATTAATAGACTGGATTGAATTTTGATTTGGGATTGGCTGTATATTGAAGTTGGAAGATTGAGGAAATCAGGGAAGGAGGAGATTTTTATAGTTCGCTCCATTTTGTTCATGGACCGGCTTTGGATGACTTGATATGACTGATGACCTGGATTAAGGAAAATGGATCGGTTGGGAAAATGGTGCAGGGGATTCATTCAATGGGATGGGAATGGAATGGGTTTGATTAGATGGGATTGGATTCGGTTAGTTGGATTGATAAAGGGATACGCAGACAGATATTATTCTGTTGTGCATTGTGTATTATATATTGGAGCGAGCGCTTGCAGAGAAGAGAAGAATGAGAGTAAGAGGAAAGAAAATAGAGAAGAGTAAATAAGAGATGCAAATGAATGAAAAGGCCAAAAAAGGTTAAACGAGATGCCTGCATAGTGTGTTTACTGATCTGGGTTTGTGAAATGAGGGATATAATCACTGCCTAGGGCAAATAACGTGTTAAGAACCAAGTAAGTCAAATCTCTACATCAAGTCCAGCTACTAAAGCTGTGGAATTACGGCTAGGAATCCAACTAAGATTTCAGTCCGATTTTCCTTGAGGAGAGAGGGTTCAGGAATATTATATTTGCGTTGCAATATTTGGGTTGGTTTGGTTTGATATGCACTAGCCCTTCCCTTGGACATCTACCCTACAGTATTTATTTGACACTAAGTTAGCTAACTTAACTTAACTTATATGAAAAGAAAAAAGAAAACATAAAAAGACTAAAAGAGTACCTACTGTACGAGTGAGTATGAGTGCGCAGATCACCCTGCCCGTTTGTTTGTGCTAGTGGTTGGTTAGAAGAGGTCTAGCTCTAGCTCTAGCTATGAAGGAAGTATACGAGTAGAACAACTTGCGAGGACAGATAGGGAAGAGTGAAGTGAAGTAATAGTAATAATACTGGAAAGGGCATGAGAGAGAGCTAGATTTGTATATGATCCTTGGTATTTTCCGGTAAATGCAATTCAAAAGTAATAATAAAATAAAATAAATTAAAATAAATTAAAATGAAAAATGAAAATAAAATAAATGAAAAATTAGCAATTCTGTAAATGGAACTTGGGAAGTGGAAATGAAGATGAGGGTGGATTCAACACTGTGTTTAGGTTGATATATATATAGTCGGTGGTGGCTCACAGTGAGATGGGTATAAGCGTAATGGATATTAGTAGTTTTGTAGTCATTTAGAATTTCATCCTTATACGCTATTCCTCGATATCTTCAAAGAGTCTACCTCTTCACTTCCAATAATAAGTCCAATGCGGCGACCCCATAACCTCATCCGCCCAACCTTCTGCTCCGCCCTCTCCCCCAGCCCCCGCGCACACAATCAGCGGCATAAAATGCTCCTGACCCCGCTCGGGATGCGCATCTTGCGCCCCCGTCCAACTTCTCCATCCTTCAAGTTCCTTGCGCCGCTTCTCTGCATCCGCGATTTTCAATGTTTCCGTTAAACGATATGACCATTCTTTGTTGCGCTGGATGTACCCTGGTGTGTTTGCGAGCCCGCTGAACATGAGGCGCAGGTTGTGAAAGGTGGGCATGCCGGAACCGACGATGGCGATGTTGCGTTCGCGAAGGGGGGCGAGCGCTTGCCCCATGGCGTAGTGGGTACTGGGGGAGGCGGAGCGGAGGACGGAGAGTTGGACGATGGGGATGCGGGCAGAAGGTTCGATAAGCAGGAGGGGGACGAATACCCCATGGTCCCAACCTGGGGATTGTTAGTTCAGTATGTTCCTTGTTGGAGGCGAAATGTCAGAGGGGGGATGGGGTGTCAACGAACCTCTGTTCTCATTTAATACAGGCTTCATGCCCGCTCCATCCAGTAAATCAAAAATCTCCTTGGCGACCTCGGGACTTCCTGGAGCTGGATATTTCAATTCGTAACTCTCGGGCGGAAAACCACTGTAATCGTATAGCAGGTCATGGTGCGAGGCACTGCTTATATGTGGTGTCGATTCGGACCAATGCGCTGTAACTAGAACGATGGCTCTAGGCAGGTTGGGGGCAGATTCGTTGCTCGCTGATGGACGCAGGCCGAGGATTTCGGGAACCTTGGTTCGCATTGATTTGATCAATTCGCGATGGTCGGGGTCGTCAAGAATGGGCATCGGCCCACCGCCATGGCAGACAGACACAACGGGAGCGAGCGGTGGTGATTGGGACATGATTGAGGCGGAATGGTGGTGCGAGAGCGAGGAGAGAGGTGCGGGGCAGGTTGGTGTAAATATATTGCTATATTGGTGGCAGACTGTGTTGATGAGTGTGCTGGCTTGAGGAATGAAGCGCATTGGCGAGGAGGAGAGAGGTAAGGGACGGGTAGAGTATCGAACTGTAGGGGGGATACTTGATCTGGATGGTTAGTTGATGGAAAGCAGATGGGTAGAGCAATTTTATAATGGCGGTCTCGGACTTCAATCACAGCATTCCGTGCCGACGTGGCCCACCTTGAATTCGCAAGAATCGGCTGCTAGATGCAATGTTGCACATTACTATGAAAAGCTTTTTTCACCGCATATAGGGCTGAAGAAAGTTGCACCGTCGCTCATTCCGCGGGGTTTGCCTTGGCGTTGTAGTGTGTTTCAATTGATTAGTGATAAAATGGGTGGGGATTTGTAATGATTCGAAATCTGGTAGGGAGAGATAGTGTAAGCGACAAAGCGGGCGCGTGTTGAGCGTTGACTCGGTAACGGGCGCTTACAGGGCGACGACAGCTGAGTCGGAATCGACACTATATTAGGTTCAAGCCTCGACTTAGTAGCAACACTGAAAGCTTCTTGTGGCTCAGAACCATCATTATGTTCTTCAAAGGTTCGGCCATCTTCATTTTAAAAGCTATCATTCATTCGACGGCTATAAATCCCGCTGCTATGGGTATGGTGCGCTGAGCTGAGAAACCTTCATTTGGTCACCAAGCTCGACCAAGTCGAGCCCATCATATAGGCAAGGAATGGGAAAGAGATTGCAGCCCGGTGTCATGCATGCAAGACCACGGACTCATGGTATGGCCTTAATTCTTGATACGGTCAGGGAGGAAAGAAGTCAGATTGGAGCACTGATCACATGAAATGCATGTCCTATTACTCTGTCGATTGCTATCTAGTATTACCAACCAATCATCGAGATTCGGATTAGCCCCTTTTATGTTCCTTATTATTCCCATTCCGAGTTCATCCCGCTCCATACACTCAAAAAAAGATCATTGAAAGTATATACAATAAGTGAAGTAACCCGCCTCCACCTTTTTCTTTTGTCATCTCCCCCCCCTCTTTTATTTTCTTCCTTTCCATCCGATTCCTAATTACATCTTTTCGTCAACTCCAATTCTGGGTATCGGGAAAATAATCAAACATTATCCCTTCCTTGCTACATCTCAGGTAGCCCTCATGCATTTCGTCCTGATTTTCCAAATCCTCTCCTTCGAATGAGAACAAAAATGTCATAAATGAGTGCGGGAGTATCTCCATCTGTCTCTCTCCTTGCATAGATTCATTCACGATATATGTTTAAATTTGTAAAGATCGTATGAAGTTTCGTAAATCGTAAAGAATCGTATTTAGTCACCGTTTGACAGTGATCGAGAATAAACAATAACAATTGAGTTCGTAATGATCGTGTATATCATTTATCGTAAGTAAAATTATGATATATAATGCATCTGTTATGCCATGCTGTGAAAGAAACGAATTATATCAAAAATAGGTTATCCAAATGAAGTAATTTTAGACTATGAGCACTGCGAACACTGCCAGAAGGGCGGAGAGCACCAGGCGGGAAGATGGTTGAAGTGAATTCGAGCTATTGGCTTCGGTAATTCCAGTGCCCGAAGTACTTGCAGAGCCGGAAGTCGTGCTTGATGAGGACGGTTTGGTCGTCGGTGTACCAGTAGGTGTTGACGAACCCGAGCCAGCTCCTGCTGAGGCAGATCCTGAGGCGGTAGATCCTGATGCGGCACTTGAGCCAGATCCAGCTGAGCCTGATGCAGACACGCTCGCTGATTGACTTCCCCCTGAAGATGATGAGATAACTGTCGAACCACCTGATCCTCCCGCCGATGAACTAGCTACGGCCGTGCCAGATGATGCACCACCGCTTGAGGATTCGGAGCCGGGGTTTGATGATCCTGTGGTGGAAGACCCCCTATTTGTCGAGGTTGTGGAACCTGAACCCACGGTACTCGTAGGCACACTAACCGGTGCTACTTGGCTTGTGATACTAGCCCCGACGCTACTGCTACTTGCCTGTACTGGTATGACAGTCGCCGTTGATATAACAACCAGTGTGCTGGTAGCAATCTCGCTCTGTGCTGTTTGTGCATTGCAGAAGTCGAGGAACGGGCCAAACTGTGACTGGAGATATGCCTGTTTTGTTTCCTTGACATTTGCACTATTGGCTGAAATGCATGCATTACAAGATTCCCAATCAGATTCGAAGGCCGAATCTGGATCGCAGAGTGCGGGCGATTTGCCGACCTTTTGAGCTTCAACGTAGCAAGTATTACAGGTGGCGTAGCAAACTGCTGGAGCAACAGAAGAATCGCTGCGTTCATTAAGGATATGAAGATTTGAAAGACTCTTCTTTACAAGAGCGGGTATAAATGCTCGTGGGGTGTTGAGGGCAGAGGTGGATAATGAAGTCGCGGTTGCTGAAGAATAATGAGTTATACCAGTTTGAGACGTCCAATCGCCAGTAGTGTAGGTTTTAACGAAAGTGCCTTCATTTCCAACTATTACTTCTGTGATGATCTTTTCAATGAACACGCCGAAACTCAAGCCAAATGCATTGGGGTTGAGGTTGAAGTAGCCGGCAGTGGGTGGATAGTAGCCGGTTTGATTTTGAGCCCAATACACATCCTTTAATTCGGGCGCACGAACACAATACTTGGCTTCGCAAAGATAGTCTGCTGCTGGTGGATCGGCCCAGATAAGACAGTGGTCTGGTTTGGGCGGGTTACAAATGTATCCAGGTGAACATCCCCAAAGTGCGTTAGAGCTTGTATCTTGTGGAATGACTGGAGCGCTATTGGTTGGTGATGGACAAGTGATTAATTCCGTAACGGTCACTGTGGATCCAGGTCCCGTTATATATGCCGTAGAACCACTTAACGTCGCTCCAAGGCTTACCGTCGTAGGGTATAGGCTTGTAAATCCTGGTATGACAGACACAACGGTACTACCTCCTTGTGTATAGGTAACAGAGGATGGTGCGATCGATTGAGTTACAGTTGACACTACTTGAGACCCAGGCAGAGTTGTCAAGGAGCCAGGTAGGGTGGTTACTACTCCTGGTAGTGTGACTGTCTGAGCTGATGCTGTAAAAGTGGATCCTTGAATGATTGTGGTTACCCCAGGTAGAGTTGTTACTGAGCCTGGGAGAGTTGTCACTGAGCCTGGGAGAGTTGTCACTGAGCCTGGGAGAGTTGTTACTGTGCCTGGGAGAGTAACAGTCGGCCCTAATATGGTACTGACTTCTGTCGGCAATGTCACCGTCGGTCCACCCACTGTCAATGTCTGAGTTACTCCCGATAAAGTGACGGTTGAAGCTGGAGCCGATATCGTCGTCAAAGAGCCTGATATTGAGATGGTGGAAGTTGTGGCTGGTAGAGTCACAGTCGATATAACCAATACTTCAGACGTGAACGTCGTCGTAAATGAGAGTGTCTCCGCTGGTGAAGTGACCGTGACCAGGCTCCCTGAGATAGTGGTGGTTTCTATTGGGCCTGGAACAGTTGTCACAGAGACCTGGGTAAAAGTAGTGGCTATAAAGTTAGCTAATTATAAGCAGCAGATATCAAATAGAACGTACTGGAAGTAGCGGTTGTTGTGGAGGCTACATTTTATATTAGCAAAGCTCAAGGGATATCTAAGAAGGGAAACGCACTCTCAAAATCTGTGGTTGTCGAAGCTGGAATAAATGGTCAGCAAATATCATCAAAATATGACATGAGAACATACTCTCATCATCCGTAGTCGTTTGGGTAGCTGTAGTGGCTGCATTTATGAGTCAGTATAAGGATGCCCAGATCAAGTGAAATCTCTTACTCTCAGTTGCCGTGGAGACACTAGTAATTAGCGACGTGAATGTAGTTATTGACGTTGCTAGAGAGACTACTGTCGTTGGAGTATAAATCGTTGAAGTGGTAGTATGATCGCTGATGACCGTCGTGTAAATTGTGACTGGGTAAGAAGTCGAATAAGTTGTAGAATACGTGAAGCTAGTAGTGTAGATTTCGGTTGTTGTGGTACTGTATGTCGAATAAATGTAGACATCGGACATTGAGATAGAAAGACTCGTTGAAATACTAGTTGTTGTAGTCGGGACTGTTGTCGTTAGGGTGGAAAGGGACAATTTCGTCGTAGCAGATGTCAACGTGGTACTAATATACTCGGTGGAAGAGTAGGTGATGGAGCTGATTATGGTTGTGTAGACGGTAAATGGCACGGACGTTGTGAGCGTACTTGTTTCCGTGGCCGAATAAGTATCGGTGATAGTGGTGGTAATATAGATGTCCTGGGTCGTTGTAGTTGGAACTGACGTTGTGTACGTGCTTGATTCCGTACAGGTAGAAACGGTTGTGTACGTGCTGACCTGCCATTTCGTCGTAGTGAAGGTTCTATCTGAGGTAGTCGTAACATAGACAGGGTATGGATATGAAGTCGAAAGCGTGAAAGTAGATGTAGAGATATATGAAGTAGTTATGGTTGTAGGCACGTAGATATCTATTGTTGAGATTTTAGTGGTGGTTGTTGGAACGAGGACACTTGATGTGAGAGTTGATAGGCTTGTGTAGGTGGAGAAGTCAGTCGCGGTGGTCGTTGAATACTCAGTAGTTCGATAAGTAATCTCACTGATCACCGTTTCGTTAACAGTATATGGATAAGAAGTAGTGATATATAGTGTATCTGTTGAGAGGTAGGTTTCGACGACTGTGGTGGAGATATAAACATCGGATATCGAGGTAGTGGTGGTGTATTCCGTGGTAGTGGTAGGTACTGAAGTCGTGTAAGGAATGGATGTAGTGGTAGTATAAGGAATGGAGGTTGTAATCGTGAATGGTACCGATGTTGTAGTCGTGTATAACAATGTCTGTGTACTGTAGATATACTGAGTTGTACTTGACACCACGGTAGAGGAATAACTAGTTGTGACTAGAGAGGTAAAAACTGATGTGGTCAAAACGAATGAGATCGAGGTGGTCGTAGTAGTAGTAGGTATGTAGATGTCTCGGGTGGTGGTTGTAGGCACAGGGATCGATGTCGTGGTCAGATATGTTGTAGTTGAGACCTTGGTAGTTGTCTTCCACACTGTGTGATCACTAGTCACTGTAACTGGATAAGACGAAGTGACGGTGATGCACTCAGTAGTCGTATAGGTGATCGGCTGAAAGATTGTGGTGGAAATATAATCCGTCGTGCTCACCGTGGCTGTCTCAAAATCAGTAGAATTATGAGTCACCGTGCTAAGAGAAGTATATGTGGTTGGCACGAAAGACGTGATTGTTGTTCGTTCTCCACTTATGGTCTTTGTGATATAAACTGGGACTGATGTTGTGCAGGTGACGGTTTCGATTATTTTCCTTGTAGTTGTGTGATCTATTGTCTTTGTTTTCGTCACTGAGTAAACAGACGTATATCGTTCAGTCTTCGTAAAAGTGCTATATTGAGTGGTGGTGGTAGGGTGTCCATAACCATTGGTCAAGGTTACTGTGTACGGGATTGACGTTGTGATCACATCGGTCAAAACGGTGGTTTGCCATATGTAGCTTGTCGTGGTCTCTTCATCGGTAGTATGTTCTGTCTTGGTGGTAAGATCCACTTCAGTAGAAGTAAAGTAGTAACCTATAGTAGTCGTGTAATACTGGTCGACGGTCGTTGTTTCTTTTTCTGTGATGTTTTTGTTTGTGGTAATGTAATCAGTAGCGGTGGAGATGTTGGTCTATTTGAGGTCAGTATGTTGTGTTTGGAAGCGCGAATTTATGAGACTGCCTTACCACCGTGATGTAGTCCGTCAGAGTAACTATGGCAGATACGTAGGCCGTCGTTCTGTCGAATGGGAGGATTAGTGATGAGCTCAACAGTGGGGCGAACGTTCCATGAAACCCAAAGAGAAGTATCAATTGGAGACTCGTGAATTGGCCCTTTTAATCTGTTCTGAAGAGGCTTGTCTTCAAAATATGTATAAGAAAATAGCAAGTAGATATTATGCTTTTGGTGAGGGCGAATCACTTGAACGCCTCAGAGTAGTTTCGTTTGGCGAAGAGTAGATGATGAAGGGGTATCCGAGCGAGCCCCGCCAACTCAGGAACCTTCTGCACTTACGTTGCCGTGAAAGAATCAGTTTGCGTGGTCTTTTCCGTAATCTATATATGCGTTAGCAGGGTATCATAGCACCAACTTCATTGCTGGAGAAGAGCATACTGTCTGATTGGCTGTCGTATACTTGTCGACGGTTGTCGTCTCGATATCCGTAACCTGCAAGACACAAAATCAACTTCTGCGCCGGCAGTCGATATATGGCTAGACTTCGAACTTACGGTATTGTTCGCGGTATTCCATTGATCGACGGTGGTAGTTTGAACCACTGTATCCGTAACCTATTTAATGTCAAATTTTATATCCCACAAGTTTCATTCCAGCCTGAACTTACCGTTGTATTCGCCGAGTTGTCGATCGTTTTTGTTGACACCACTGTGTCTGTAACCTAATTCCAAGTCAAAATCATACACCACTGTCTGAATCGCTAGCATCTTACGGTTTTGCTGTTGTATATCGTCGAGTAAACGGTTGTTGGTTGACTACATTGGTAAGTATGGTTTTCGCGGAATACAATTCAAGGGCACTCACTAGACTGTTGAGACCCCAGTGCATCTAATTCGTGTTAACATATCTCTTGAATTTCAAAACTTCGAAACTTACTTGGCAGTCTGCGTCTGCGTCCTCCATACTGTCTGGATTTCTGTGCATGTTGAAACTGATATCGAGATCGAAGTGACAGTACTGGTTTGACAATATCCTCCTCCGCCTGGAGTTGGGATATAAACCGTTTTGTCAGAGCAGGTCGAGGAATCTCTCCACTTTGCCTCGGGAGTTGCGATACTCGCATCGGCGGAAGAGGAGGTGGTAGTATTCGCCCATTGTCCTCGTACCACTCCAAATAGCCCCGCTATAGCCACCAGTGCCCCGCGATTCGAAACCATTGTGACCTTCGTCGATTCTCAATAACGATAGTGTTGATTACAGCAAGATTGCTGAAATCCTCGAGCGAGCGAGCGAGCGTGCGTGAATAGAAAACGACGGTTGCGTGCTTCTTTGGTTCAGGAACGATCGACTGCAGAGTATAATATTTAGTGTGCCTGGCTATGATATACGACCAAGGTGCGTCAGCTCCAAGGCTGAAGGTTCCGAGAACTTCAGTCGGGGGAATTTTTTGGCCTATCAGAGACTCAATTGACGACTCTGACAGCTAGGTAGGACCCGAGAGACAATTCCGAAGCCATGCAGTAACGCCACGAGCACTGGTCGGAAAACAAAAAGAAAGACAAGCCCACTGAGAGAATGATCAAAACTCAATATCGATGCGGACCAATACCTCGAAACGGTAAAGAGCTAGGGGACCCTGGTTATTGTGGCCCTCTTCATACACCACGTTACCTCGAATCCATGACAGTACTGGTAAAAACATGCAGGACCAGGGCAGCAAATCAGAATTGAAGGATGATGCATGACTAGCATCTGGAGGGAACTCAAGGGTCGCGACCTGCGCGACTACGGGAGAGGAAAGTAATCAATCGTCCAAAGTAAACTAAATAACGCAACGTGTGCAGGCAGATTTTGGGAACACGGCCAAAACTTGACTGAGCCTCAATTCGAACAACACGTACGAGTGTTGTGAACCTAAGCATAAAAGTATTTTAGCATGTGGTAAAGGGATCCTTGCGTCATGTTGCCTAACTAGATGATGCACATTGTGGTGTAGAGGACTAGCCTTCTATTCACCGAGAGATACATCGAACGGCAAGGTTACTCCATCCACAGCATCGGTGAAGGAGCACTTTTATGTCCTCACCCTTCTCGGGAAATTCCCCCTCCAACGGGTTGCCACCGTCTTTGCAGAACATAGGAAAGGCCGAGAATCATGAAGAGTGTATATATTCTACTAAATCAACGATGAATTCCGAATCACCGCTCACCGTAAGCTTAGAGCTCGATCTATTTTGGGGAGGGCACTCCACCTGGCTGGGAAAGATGGCTGAACCAAGATCAAAGTTCGATCTACAGTAAGTTTTACTGTAAGACGGGATACCGCAGGGTCAACACTCTGTAAAGCGAGCGGGAGATGAACAGACGGGGTCGATAGATGCTGATCATATGGCGTGACGAAATTCGGTCATGAACCAGGGGCCTAGATTTGGGAGAAGGAGAAGAATCAGGAAGCTGGCCCAGAAGTAGCTATGCAGGCAATGGCCTCCTGGTCCGCGAAGGGATGGTAACCATCGGGTGGCCATACGGTAGCAAACGAGAAGTGTGGGTGCTCAGGTGATTGATGGAAAAAGGACGATCTGGTGGGAAAAGAGCTGGCGGGCAAGAGCGGGGTTGGTTGGATTGGGCTGGTTTGTAGATTAAAGGTCGGATAAGTCTGAGAATGGATTGACAGGTGGTTGGTGCGTGCGGGCTGGGTGCCCCACTTGCTGCCCCACTTGCTGATCCATTGAGCACGGGCATAGAGAGACGAGGGACGGGACCCGGTAAAACCGTCGGCTAACCCATATGGGGTACTCGGCTAACCCATATGGGATACTCGGCTAACCCACATGGGGTACTTCGTAAACTTCCCGCATTTCGCTCTTTCCTCTTCGAATGTGGTGGTTCGTTGGAACCAAGCGTTGGTTACTTTTACTACTGTATTCGTGTTACGCAGCAGCAGGAATTGTTTCCCTATTTACCTGCACGATATTTACCTGCACGAAGATTTGATGAATAAGTTGCCACTCACACATACAATGACGAGATCGATGAGACCCGGCGCACCTTGGCAACAACTCACTCTCACACTCACACTCACACTCAACCCCAATTACCCAGACGGGAGGATTCATGATTGATAACGATAGCGATAGCAAGAGAGTAAGTGGCTGATAAGAATAAGAAACAAACAAATACTTCGTAGGAATAGGTTTAGGTATGCTTAGCGAGCTGATGCAGACCGGCACTAGTCCCAGCACTAGGTTAATCTCGGCAAAGTCGGGCAACCCGTCAACTCGTCAACCCGCCATTTTCTCCCAAGCTCTACCTACCTACAAAGTACGGAGCACGAGAACGCACTGGAACGCACTGTTTATTCGAACCTCACCTATGCTTTGCTTTGGTCCTTGGGTACGTCCTTCACGGCGCACACTTATCCCTCCTCAGTTCCCCTTCTCATTGGTCCCCCTCATATCGTCTTCTCAAACTTTGTCTACTCATCTCACCCCGTGTCTTTACAAGTGCTTACTCACGTACGAAGTAGTCGTCACGTCAATTGGCTTGGAGAGCATGCCAATCCTGCTGTGCCTCCATTACTCATCTTGCCTTGTCCTGGAAATATACCCTCGCGTAAATGGGAAGGCAGGGTAAAGACGGTAATAGCAATGAGTGCGGTCGAAGCAATGAGCCTCATAAAGCTGCAGCTAGCCTGGAAACGGCAGTTCTTCCTCGACCTCGAACTGTGCCCCACCTTGTTTTCCTTTTTCGCGGGATAAAAGCAGACCTGTCAGACACGGACATGGGCATATAAGGGCTACCAACACAAGAATCCAACATGTCCGTAAGCAATGAGGGAAAAAGCAAGCAGAATTTCTCCGCTCTGTGCGCGAGTCACCACTCCTCATTATCTACGTCCATGAAAAAAGAAAAAGAGAAGAGGAGTCTTAGCCTCTTGTATCCAAAACCGTGATGGGTACAAACACCTACGCAGCCACCTGATGCAGCACTGCATCAAGGACACTGTTGACGCAAACACCCGAAACCACAGGAATAAAAAGCTGTTCGAAATAATTCGCCGGGTGCTGATTCGTTTCTAAAGAATTGAAGGCATTTCTTTCGATATTTATATCCATTTGAATCAATCTTCTGTTCTCTGAAAATCTCATACCAACCGTGCAGCTTGTGCTGTGTTGGCATCAGCTGAATCGCATTTCTCACAAGGCTGATGTGCGCAAGGGCTGATCGGGGCTAAGTCCAATTCAGAAATCAATATTTCTGTGCCCTGGTCATATCGTATTGCTCATCCCTGTTCTTGCATGATGCGAGGACAGGCATCTCCCCACCATCTTCTGGTGCTATCCGCCAATCCAATCAAAGCGGGCACAATTCTGAGAGGTCAGTGATCCGAAGGCCATGTTGCATCGTTCTTGTGTACAAAGATACAGTCAGAGGAATTGTTGATTCCAGAAGCAAAACCACCTATTCGGTCACACCAACAGCATGCAAGAAAAATGCATGGTCGCTGATTCTCAGAGCGGAAGTGGCGATTTCTTTCGTCCGTTCTTATTGGTAAAGCAAAAGTAGCCCCAGAAGGGAAGAGAAGAATCTTCGTGCAGGTACAATCACGATAGAGTTAATCTGCGATGCACCAAAGTCTTTCGACTGATTCTTCACATCGTCGCATGAGCGAGGTGCTTAATCTTCGTCCGCCATCATGATTCTTGCCAGGCTATTACTTCTGGCTCTGGCATTGTTGCCGTTGTGTTCTGCGCAGTATAGATGGGTCCGAGGGCAGGTAAACACGTCCATGTGTTCCTGGACATCACCGCGAGGTATGTTGAGACCAAAAAATTACCATCCATTTCATCTTGAAGGCATGAGCCTGGATGCTGACTGACATTGTATAGCTGCAGTGATCCGGGATACATTTTACCTTGACGGAGGCCAGTTAGTGTGGGAGCCGGGAATGGATGATGGAACATACAATTCCCCAGCATCTGATGGTGAACGACCTCATCAAGGCTTCTCATAACTGTGCTGATAATCTCTAGAAAATCCTCTTGGGCTAGTGTTTCTGTTCAATTTCAGCACTCCCTTCAGAATATCCGACAACGTTAGCGAGATTTTCACAAACATTTCAAAGCCGCAGAACAACTATGGTCCGAACTATCTCGACGGAGCTATGTTAGCTAACGACTACGAATGGTATACATATGGGGGCCTGCCTTCGAGGACGAATGCATACTCAGAACAAACTCAATATGCCTCTTTATCCTACCAGATTTACGAATCTGGGCCTCCAAAGGACTTTATTCCTGGCTTTGTGGGAAGAAACCTTCCTTTGAATATTACCAGATATGTTGCATATGGGGGTGCTGTCAGTATTCCCTCCGAGAACCTGGGCTTTTACTTCGCCGGCATGAGATCATCAAACTTTTCGGAGATATATTACCCCCCCGCCACAAATAACACCTTTAAGAATGCCGATACACCATCATCAACCTTGATCAGTGTCGATATGGCAGATCCCATAAAACCACAATGGTACAATGACTCTTTGCCATTGATTGTACCTGGACGTGCATCTCCTGAGATTGCTTGGGTCCCTGTCTCTGAAAAAGGCGCATTGATCGCAATTGGCGGCGTTATTGGTCCCTCCTACACTAGTCCGACTCAAAATCAAAATGGGACTATCAATGCTCAGAGTGTAAGACTTAATATTGCATGCTATGGAATCATGAGCTAACTCTCTTAGGAACGTATAAGCCCTGGGTTTATGACCACTGTATCGGTTTATGATGTTGCAAATAAGGTTTGGTATGAGCAAAAGACATCAGGAGATTCTCCAGGCGCTTTAAACCAAGGTTGTAGCGTCGTTGCCTCGGCCGAAGACATGTCGAGCCACAACATCTACTGGTACGGAGGCTACGATGGTATCGATACCACACAACCATTTTCAGATGACGTATATGTCCTATCCATTCCTTCCTTCACATGGACGAAAGTATACAATGGCAATAATACTCACGGTCGTGCTGGGCATCGATGTGCAAAGCCCTACCCCGACCAGATGGTTGTTGTAGGTGGCTACAGAGCTTTCGATGGGGTTACTCCTAAATGCCTTGAGAACGGTCTCATTCAGATATTCAATCTCAGTGAGCCAGGGTTTCTTGACTCATACGATCCTACGGTATGGAGCAACTACAACGTACCAACTGCCGTTCGTGTATCAATCGGAGGTAGCGGAACCGGAGGTGCTACTAAAACGGAGCCTTCAGGTGGATTTTCCAATTCGAGCATGGAGGCTTTGTTTGGTACATCCTACAACGCCTCTAAAATTACTGATTGGTACCCATATCGCAAGGCCGAGACGGCTTCCCCTACTAGTAGACCAACCTTGCTTCCATCAGTCGTCGCAAAAAAGTCCGGCACTCCAGCTTATCTTGCACCAGTTCTTGGGGTCGTTCTTGGTCTGTTTTTCCTGACTCTACTGATATTAGCATTCATCTTGTTCCGTCGCAGAAGATGGCTTGGTTTTGGAAGCCACACAGCTACACATAGTGAATCTGGAACCGCGAATGAAGTTGACAGGCGCATGTGGCACTGGTTGCGTAGCACATCAGCACATCCGCCACCAAATGAAGCAAAGGCGCCAACAGTCACCACGGATGAGAGTGAACTTCCTGTAAATTCTGAGCCGGAAACTGAGAAGACTCACGTATCAGAGATGGCAAGCGTACCATTATATGAGATGGATGGTACGTTTTTCTTTCAATATCAGATCTTTGCAGGCTCACTAACCTATATCATTAGCTTCATCTCCGTTGCTTGAACTCCACGGGTCGCCACAAAGCAGAAGCGCGCATCCCAACCTGGGTTTTGTTCCCATTGCTCACACAACGCGAAACTACACTAATGCATCGCGACCCTCAGTTGCGCGCTCTCCATCTACGGCTTCCCAATCTAGTAGCGTTTCAGGGACCTCAGAACCTCATCGCTCACCTACATCACCTGCATCACCCGGCCGAGCCGATTCAGTAACGATTAATGACACAACAACTCGACAACGCGTCGCTAGTGATCTAAGTAGCGTCGCGGAATCTGATCGTTCACATTTAAGGCAGATCAGCAATACCAGCGTTAGTATTGACGAAGATATTTATGGAAGCACACCCCCTGAAGTCGGCACGCCTGGACAGAGATCAGATATCATTAGTCCTTTGACACCGCCGCAGGGTGCGGGTGAGGGTCAACCTGATTACTTAAGTGCTCATGGAATGCACGCGCCGCCGGCTACTGCACCAGACACGAGGAGGAGGAGTAATTTTGCGGAAAAATTGGATGAATAAATGGGCGACTGTGTATATCTCCTGAAAGGAGGAGAAGTGAGCAGTGGGGCTGAATAGGGGCAGTCAGTCGAAAGGCTTTTTTTTTACGATTTTATGATCTATGAATATTGGATGGGACGGGCTATGCATGGAATGGCAATTGAATGAATGAGATGGTATAGGTGTGGATCGAATAAGGTAGGACAGCAATATGGTTGTGTAAATAATACACTTTAAATTTTTAATTCAATGTTGGAGGAATAGCCAATTTGAAAAGTATCAAAAACCAAAAAAGTGTCTTCTATTTCCTATGATATGCAAGGGGTACTTTTTTAAAGTGAAAGTATACCGGTTCCTGTAGGGCAGAGACTTGCAGATGGGACGGGGCACATTGATGATGATATGTTACGATGCACAGATAGGTGCTTGGCGGGTAGGGAAGACGAAGATGGGATGGGATGGGATGAGATGGGACAGGATAACATGGGACGGGACGGAATGGGATGAGGCTGAAGGAGATGGGTATGGCACAAAGACAATGCGAGATTGCATATACGGGACTCGGATGGGTGGAATGGAGTGGAGGTCACGAAATAAGGGAAAGTGAACATGAGGCTCTGTCCGATCGATACATATGTAAGGAAGAAAGAAAGTTTGAGTTTGAGTTTTGAGTTTGGGTTTGGGTTTGGGTTTGGGTTTGGGTTTGGGAAGGGAACAAAGAAGGTCGGCTCGGCTCGGCCCGGCAAATGGATCGGTAGATTGGGCTGATGAGAGAGAAAGTATTGTGCTGTATTGTATTTATTGTATTGTATTGTATTGTATTGTATTGTATTGTATGTAGTAGGGGGTTAGCTGTAAGATGAGACGAAGGGATTGGTTCTCGACTAGGAAAGCGCTTTTTTCTTTGTCAGAGAGTGGTATTGTGTTGTTGTAACTATTGTATTTGTGCGTGCGCAGTAGGGTAGACAGACATGCAGGTAGGTAGTTGTGTGGTGCATGGCATGATATCTACTCTGCCTTGATTATTTGGTCGGATGGGCTTCCCGGGTAGCAGGAAGCAAGAAAGATATGATGTGCTGGTTATGAGGAGATGTTGCTTGTGCATGGCTGCTAAGTCCTGTATTGATTTTTATTTCTTCTGATCTCCTCAGGATTACCGAGTAAGTAGGCAGGTAAGTAGGTAGGTAAGTAGATGGATAGATATTGCGATGAACAACAAGGAGGGTGGGTAAGAGGTTAAGGTGGTACTCGGCTTGAATGATGGTGGTAGTGATGGTAAGGTAGTAGGTTGTGGACAAGCCACACTTTCTTCTCCTCTGGGCACATACGCCTCTCTTCCTTTCGCAGCTGGCAGATACGGCACAATATTACCACCGAGTGCCGCCTTCCTTTTATTTTATCCAGGCGACAGACGGACCGAACACAGCCTGATCGCCATGATGTGCGTGCGTCTTAAATGAAATAAACGTTGACGGGGAAGAAATAGATTACCATCCATCTCGTGTCGTGCACGAACATTGAGCCATTCGCTTTCTTTTCTACGGGTGTGCAATATGGTATGGAGCTTGTGGAAACAAATGGGGAGAGATTCTGGTTTTGTTCTGCGGAGTTTTTATGGGATGGATAGAGATGGAATGGATATATATGCGGGGTTGAGCGGATAGGGAAGGAAGAAAGGAACAGGACGAGGGAGTAGCGGCAAGGAAGGGGAATGATCTACATACGTTTATATATCAACCAGGGGGTGGTAGATGTGTGGGTGTGTGGGGCAGGGGTAGAGGTAGGGATAGGGGTAGTTAGAGGAAGAGGAAGAGGAAGAAACCGGTTGAGGATGACCATGTAGGTGGTAATGAGAAGAGGAGATGGACATCTAGATTTCTGTAAAGGTGCAATGGTGTGGTAAACTTTGGTACCTAAATTGATGTTGTGCAGTAAGTTATACATGAATGAACGAATTGATAGAGGAGTGAAGTGAGGCATGTGTAGCAATGAAAGGACGCGAAGAGGAAAATGCAAGAAAGTTCGGATGAACCTCCCGGGTCTAGATAGGAAGCCGGTACCTTGGTCAGAATTGAGATCGTATTGATTGATTGGGTACAATAGTTGTTGGATAGGTGATGATCGAATGAATGATAAGTACTCGAGTGATGTTGCATGCGCAAGATATCCAAGATCTTCAGGTCATAAGATTCGGATTTTGGAAAGATATGTGCGCATATTTTCAATAAGGAATAGTAGATAGGTGATTTTCTATTAGGTAGCTCGATGGCTGGTTGATCTTTGTGGTTGGTTTCGATATGCAAGTAGTCAGTTTGGTTCGATAAAACTCTTGAAAAAGTGCTCTGAGGTTGATTCGATAAATAAATATCATGCTACAGTAGGAGAAAAATACAGGGCCCGCCAGTTCTCTCCTCTTTCCAGCGGGCTTGGAGCTATAGTTGCTGCCGATATCCCCCTCTTGATCTATCTTTTTTTGTAATGAAGGCTTGTTTCTTTGATTTTCTGAACTTCGTGATTCATTTAGCCCGTCGTCTGTAATCATTTCTGGGATATAATAGACAAATAAATAAATGAAAAAGTTTGACCTGGAGACTCTATCCAATTCGAATGAAAGTCTGTAAAGTAGAGCAGACTATCTATATATGAAATAAAAAAAAATCAATGACCATGAGATAAAAGAAAATTGAAGCATGCAATTCGAGTACTGCCGTGAGGCTGTTCATCCAATTACCAAGGAAATATGCGCCAGGTGAGTTTGATCATGAAGTGCTGACGTTGGGTGTGACTGAGGTAGTAAAGCAGGTTTGGGTCAGGGAGATACAATTGGCATAAGAGCAAAAGCGAGTACATTGACTTCTGCACTTAGTTGTCAGTCAGATCTGAGCCCTTAATTGTTCAACCTATTCGTGCTGGTAGAGAGGATGCATGCATCAAGTGACGGCGGATGTCTGGAGATTGCAGAGCTGGGCAGGATTTCTGCCCTTCTTGCGCGCTTGTGCTGAAGCCGGTATACGATAATTCGCATGGTAACAGGTGACTTGTTTCCTCTAAAGTTTGAGGAGCTTCTTCGATGTCGGAAGCTGTGATTGGTTGTGTTGTTGCTAGATTGGAAGTCTGTCGTGTCCGTAGTCCTACCTTGAACTGTGTGGAATCGGCCGACAAACTTGTAACAGAACTCGCTGGTCGGAGGGTTAAAGTTTGTGTTCTCGACAGTGAGGTATTGAATGTAGAGTCGGACCGGATTGATGACCTTCGCAAAGCTTGAACGTCGATTTGCCGCTGATAGTTTGAATCTTTGGTGCCAGACAAGTACAGATCTAATGGCGTAGGCCCGTTGGGTAGGTGTCGTAAGAGGGGCTCAAACGTAGTTGGCGGACTGCTTGATGCGAAGAGTTTGGTTAAGAAATTACCATCCGATGGAATCTTATCTCCCGGCCTGCTTTCCAGATTACTATCTTGGCAGAAACACATTGATCCTGTAAAATGAGCCCGAATCTCACGAATTGTAGGCCGATCCTCAACGTTGTGGCTTATCATGCGTTTGGCCATAGTGATGTAGGATATAGGGACAGTGCTATAACTCAATGACTTTATCCATTGTCGATAGGATGAAAGGTAATGATGTGGTGCTTCGAGGGACTCCTTGCAAGATGCCAGCATATCTAGGAGTGGTATACCTTCCAGGACCGTAATCAGCTCGACGAAGACACAGCCTAAAAGTGCAATATTTCCAGTTCGCCCAATCAGTGAAGCGCGATAAAGGTTCTGAGCCTCAAGAGATTCATCTTCCTTGTTTATAGCCTCAAAGTCATACAAGTGCAACATCGGTCCTTGAGCCAAAATGTTGATTGACGTCAAACCACGGTGCACTATGCCATGCCCGTGGAGGAAGTCGATTGCGGAGGCTAAACACCCTATCCATATTGCGAAACAGTGATGCCGGGTTGGGAAGAGACCGTTGTCATCAGAAGACTCGAGCATGCGCCTCCGCAGACTTTCCTCCAGCCCTGGTGGTGCGGGTGTAGAAGCGCCGCCACATTGCATCGCGTTGAAACCGAACAAGTCTTTGATGTAACAAAAGTATTTACCAAGCCCCTTGCTCCCTTGAAAGATCTGAGGTAGCCGGTATTTCACAAGAGGATCATTTGATACTTGAACTGACTTTTGAGTTGATCTTCTGACAAGTAGCACTCTGCTTGCGGGTTTCTGCAGGCTCCTTTTGACCTCCTCTTCTGGATGTGGAATGGGTTTGGGACGAATGCAATAATTCTGGTTCTTGTCGAAGGCTAACTTCAAGAACTCAGCGTGAGACTTTTCGTGGTCAACAGCTCCTCGACTATTATGACTGCCGTGCTCAGAAGCTTGCCAGTTATTCTGCTCTGACAAGGTGAAACTTGTCCGTACGCTCAAAGATGCTGCTGAAGGCCTCGGCTCTCGTCTCGCTACCTCATCATCCGAATCGTCTTCCTTATTTTGATAAAAGCCCAGGCCATCGTCGTCATCCAGAGGAAGCACAGGAATTTCCCTCCACATGCCGATCGTACATTGATCTATTCGAAAGTGGCGCCTAATGTGTTCCGCACGCTGACCCCAGGAGGTGAAAATAGTGTTGCAAAAGCCGCACTGTCGTGGCCACTCACTCTCTACCCTAAAGAACCACCTTTCAGCCTCAGTTTTACTTATCGAACCTGACACACGATGTCCATTTCGTAAATGATTGCGTAGATGTTCTTCGCGAGTGAAGCATTTTCCATCAGATTGAGCATCAGAGCATGAAAGAGTATGTCTTTCCCAACTTTCTAGAATCGTACTTTTGCAATATGAGCACTGAGAGTCATCAAGTCTACCCGGTTTTTCAACGCAGCGAAGACATAGGTAACGTTGTTGTGGCCAGTGGCTCTCTTCATGCCTTTTCCAATCGTTCCCACGGAGGAACACCTCAGTGCATCTCTTGGAGGTACAGGTACAGTGGTATATTTTATGCCTTACAGGACGTGGCGCGCGAGCAGCATCGGGAGCTGTTAAGTTGATCTGGGAAGAAACATGAGATCTGGTAGTTGTAGTCCGACCTCGAGAGTTGTCGGAGACGGTAGATGCGGTTGCTTGGGTAAACGAGGGCATGGTCGAAGTGAGGTTCTGAGTTGAGTTGGTGTAGGATTGATCCGGTTGAGATATACCAACACCGGCCGCATTATTATAAGGGCAACTTTGCATCATCGGTCCGTTCAACCCGCGGATCATTTCGGGCGCTTCTGACGGATTCCACGGGTCTAGGTCGAGTGCTTGTGCAAAGAAGCTCGACTTGTTTGTGTCGGACACGGCTTGCTCATCAGAGAATCCATGTTCAATGAACTGTTGAGGAATATTGCCTCCATAAACATCTAAATAACTTCCGTTCCAAGACCCGGTTGTGTTCAAAAGTAATGGATTCGACTCGTCGGCGCGCATAAGTTGTATGCCATTTTGATAGCTACTTGGGTCGCTGCGCGTATATTCGAGGGTAATTTGGGGAACTGGAGCAAGAGAATCTTGCAGGTGGTCGTAACTGCTGTAGACCATTCCGTTATCGAAACATTCTTGTGCTATAAAAGGTAAGCTTGGGTATTTGAACGCTTAGTTTTATTTTAGACTTACCCAAGTATAAGGTCTCATCGTCCTGCATTTGCTCACCAGGATTTAAAGGAAGAGCGTTTGTATCCATTTGCACAGCATGCGGATCGTGGTTCGTAAATCAAGTAAGATATAAGAGGATGCAAATCGAAAAAGAGGTTTTGGGAGCCTCTTGTCTGAATTTGAGCGGGCGTAGAATTGCAGTAGTATGGGCGAGGGCGTAGAACTGCAGACACGCACTAGGCAACATATGTACGATAGTTGAGCCCACGACATGCCTTTCTTTTCCTTATTTCCCCATTTTTATTTTTTATTTTTATCTTTCATACGAACTTTGGCTTAGACATACCTCTTTCCCGGATCAAAATCCAACGTACATTATTGTGGGACTTTGCTTCGTGGTGAAATGCCCATGTAGTAAACTGCCCGGTCTTTCTAGGCTTATCAGGTGTATTGATACTGACAACACTCGGAGAGGCCGACTCAATCGCCTTGCAACAAGTAACAACTGCAGCTGGAATATGAAAGCATGGCGGCGGTTCATCATCGTCACATAGCTGCAGTCTCATCTTCATCGCCCTTAAGTCAATGAGGCGAAAGTCAAGATTTTCCGTCCTTGTCGATTCAAAGTAAATAACACGAGTTGGTAATGTTACCTCGGCCCAGTACTACTTGCCTAACATGTAGTTCCTCTCGAGAACATGATATTATATTTGCATAGCCCTTCTGCTTCCGACTCTGGAAAGGGACTGTCAGATATTTCCCTATGCCGGCAGTGACTTTAGTGGTCCCAGCACCATAAATTGTCAAGAAAATGGTAGAGAGGTGCCCTTGTTTGCTTTTTGTACCGCTCGCAGTTTCCCCTCATTCTCTCAATCGATGTGTCACCTTCTTGTCTTCCTGCAGCATCGTGATTTGGTGGGGTATACTGTAGTGTGCATTCACCTCCCCCGGGTCCCTCTGCATCCCCTCGCTCCTAACTAGCTGTAAAATAGAGCTTCATCGGACTTTTCTGTTTTCTGATCAATTCACAGCCTCCACATTAGACTGCTACCCACTTTGGGCGAGTGCAAAGGCTGTAAGTATGAAATTCTAGACCGCTACGTGAGTCGTAAGTATACGTCACTCAAGCAAATGACCATAAACTGAACACTTTGAACAGCCTTCATACTACCTTGGGTAAGTATTGATACCTCCATCGAAGAGTGGACTTGGTTGCGCCCTTCGAGTGCATAAGATACTGCACCCCCCCCTTCCCACCACTTACTCAATGGTGCATGTGATAGTCGAAAGACTTCGCCCACGTCTAGATGCGTCTAGATGCGTGATGCAATCAATCCAGATCTCGAAATATGAAGGCTATCTAGAAGTTGCACTTGCAGGTAGAGTATCTGTACCAGTAGCTTCCGATCTCTTGCTACATACAGAATCTATTATATTTCAGGAAGTTAACCGTTTGAACTCGGCGTAGCAACTTGTCATTTCTCTTCTTTTCGGCTCGCTCATTATGACAAGTGCCTAATATTCATTGCATACTATGATTTGAAAGCAGCGGCTTCTTTAACGAATGCATGTGGCTCAACCTTTGCGCAGGTACTAGCACCGGATTGCCCGGGCGTCGCTCTAGTTATTGCCAACACACACAAAGGATTCCAGCAATGCCACCACAGGGCTTTGAAAACAGCGCCCTCGACTGCCACGCCCTACAACTGCCATGCGAACTAGCCGTTCACCAGGTACCCACGGCTGAGGCTGTCACTTGCCGTGAGCCTGCAGTATATCGAATAAGATGATGCCATGGCATCCCACAGAGGAAAGGTTCACCCTTCAATTTCACACCTCATGCCCTTATCCACCACACAGGGTAACTGTTGCCTAAGAATCTAGTGAAAGCCACAATGCAATAGTCGAAATTTAAAGACGACAATATCAAATCCTCAAAATTTCAACTTCGTCCCTCCTCTTCTCCCAAATTCAAATCCCAAAGCTCTCAAAACCCAATAATATTTCACTCAGTTATCCCCTGAGTAGATTCCAAGAGCACGATGGACTACTTTTACCCCTAACACAGTCATCTACAAATCTTCAACCTATCCGCACAAGCTCTAAGAACGATCTGCGAACATCCAGAACTTGCTCAAACAGATAGCGAAGAGCTATCCTCGTTTAGGGATGGGCAAACAACCAACACCGATCGCTCCAGTCCTTGAAGCTGGTCGTGGTTGTTCTGCAGAAGTTTACCAGAATGGTCTCATCATATTTCGCGTTCCGCACTGGTCAAACACGGAGCTCTAAATCCAATGACGTGGAAAAGCCTACTGTCAAGGACAATGCAAAATTTCTCTTCTACCACAACTGCACTTTCGAGTCAAAGAATGTTAAAAGGCCTGTCTCGGAACCATCTCTGTTCCACGAGGCTGTCTATCGCACTGAAACGGCCGAGGAGAACCCCGAGCCAGATGAATATTTCTTCTCCCATTATGCAACTTGACGTTGATCATTCTGAACTCGACGTCGGCAATATCATCGCCCCTTCCGCTGATACAATCTAAGGTGATACCATTGACATCCGCCTTCTTTGATTCCATTCGTACATTCTCACCAGCAAGGCCATCACAGGGTTCAGCTACCTACTGACGCCTCCCCGCGTCTACTCTCTCCTTCGCGGCACAGAAGGAAGGCAAAAAGAAACTCGTCATTTGACCCGCGATTTATAAAGGCGAAGAGGCGCCCGCTGAAGGTGATGGAGAGACTGAAGCCAGCAATACTGATGGTACTGGCGCTTGGGATATGCGGTCGACAATAACAATTGTGATGAAGATGGTTTGCAGACCTTAACGATAAAACTCTGGGGCTCGTCTTGAATTGCGATGGCTGGCATAACGGATACTTGGCAAGAAGTATTATGTATGCAGCTATCAAGTTTGACAGCACGAACACACACAGACCAACCGAGGAGCAGATTCTACCGTAACCTGATTAAGCTTGCGTAGACGTGTCAGAGCAACAGTTCGAAAACTAACAAGTAGATGACGGAACGGTACATAAAGCGATATGGTATTTCGTAAAAGTCAGGATCAATGGTGCATTCATTAGCCAAGTACACAAGTTAATGACGGATTGCTCCACGTTGTATCAGACATTCAGTTACCGCACTGAGGTGGCTATCCCGAGATTGTGCCGTCGATTCTGTTCCGGGAAAGATAGTAACCTGCCCCTATCAAGCTCAAGAGCCACCAATATCAACCGCGAGGATTTTGCGTCCTTGAGTGTATACGCCATTAGTCTTGCCACTTTGCGAGACATAGATCCATCCCAGTCCCTCTCCGGCTCTTCCCAAACGCACACTTGTTGGTCCAGACAATGTCGTCTCATTCAATCCTCCAATAAGCATCGTCACTTCTCTCCCATCCAACCCTATTTCTAGTATTGATGCTCCTCCTCCATATGCTATGTATGCGACATTGCGTTCCACGTCAGGTGCAAAGTTATCCGGTCTATATTTATCTGACAAGATCTCGACCGGACCTGTGACATTCAAGGTACTAAGGGAGAACGGAATGCGGCCGAAGAGTGTAGGGCCGGTGTTGGTGAACTATATGTATACTAGGTCTTCGTCGTCGGGGCAAGCGAGGACTCTCAAGCCATTCACACCGAAAATTAATGATGTGGAATTTGGTGGCTTGAGTTCTGGTTTATCGATCAAGATCTTATACTCGGATGTCTCGACGTTGATGGAGTAAATGAAACCATAGATTGCATCAGCGGCGATGATTAGGGTTTGAGCGGAGAACAAGGTGGTGAGACCGTTAAGTGAGCCTGCTGATGAAACAACGGCGACTTCGGACACGACGGCACCGGTATTATCGGAGGAGTTATAAGCCGTAAAATCAACGGAGTAAATGGAATTGACTCCAGTGTTCACACTCGCTACCGATGTTAAGGTGAAGTACCTGGCGATGAGATAAAAACGTGAGGGAGAAAGCTCAGTAATACCGAGAAGTGACAGCTCAGGCGAGAATGAGTGGACGAGTGTCGCAGTAGAGTTTGATGATGGATCGAGTTCAGAAATAGAAGGGCTTATGAGGTAGAGGTAGGGGTTGGTAACATCTGTTACCAGGACGTCATTGCTGGACGTTACCGCTAGATTCTCAATCCAGGTAGGGTTTGGGAATTGGTGGATGAGTTTCGATGCTGGCGTTGTCGACCGCAAGTAGTGGTTATGGTAAGCTGGAGCATAGGTTGAGAAGAGGAGGAAGCTTGAGAGCTTCACAAGGGAGAGAAAGAGACATATGATGTCGCAGTCATTGAAAGCCGGGTGGACGTCCTTGCCCAGACCTATGGTGGCATTCTCAATATATACTTGCTTCCATACCTTGGAAAACTTCTGGCCTGATGCAATGAAACATTGCTAAGTTATGAGATCTGCGTTAGTATTACCAAAAATGTATGAATCTTCAACAAACAAGTTGCGATATAGGTGAAGGCGTGAAGGCTTGATCTAGATCCTCAACGCGGGCGCTGTGACCTAACTGTGCTCCATACGATATAGATATCCATTTTCTCCACTGCAGCTGTATCGGTACAGTTGGGACTGCTGTTTGTACGGGATATGAACCCGTTATTGGTAGGAGGAGATTATTAGAAAACGGTGATGCAACCTGATGAGATTTGGATGTTTACGCTATGCCAAGGAATCTCGGGACCAAACAACTGGTGCTACAGTATTTCACCGCTTAAATCAGCCGATGCAGGGACCAATTCCAAGAACGATCATTTTCTACTTTGGTAGCAGCAGTAACTTTCACATCTGATTTTCAAGTGACATGTGGACATTGAGAACTTATATACTTGATTGTTCAAGTGAAATCTTGATATTGAGAACTCATATGTACATTTAACATCGAAGAGTTTGGAGTTGGTCGATCTGTTGGTACATCTACTACTGCGTCGCACTCATTTGAGTAAGATTACAAGTAATTACCATATTTGTTTGTGCTTTCCAGGTTGTTATTGTTCATGTAACCATACCCATCATGCTTATAAATGAAGCCCTTGAAGGAAGCCAGGTTCTAGAACTCATCAAGCTTGCTTTACTTGAAATGAATATCCCCTCGCGACTCTATGGTGATGTTAAACCAAGCTTTTCGAGGGGAGAGCAAGCCTCTTGTCGAGTGTGGTCTATTCCGAACTCTTTCCCGATATTGCTGGTGGAAAAAAGGGATAGGCGGACTCTTTGCCATTACGCAGAGCAAGAGCAATGTAGGTGATAGGTGACGTCTGCAATGGCCGGCCTGGTAGATCGGATAGCTGGGTTCTAGATGCTACGAGAGATATACAAAGGTTCAGATCAACTTCAGAAGCGCCTTTGGGGGGCATTCGTCATTGTGTATGCCAGAATCACCAAATTATATGCTTATTGGCGATCCAGAACTGGGCGACAATGACGAGTTATCAGCAAGTGCTGGAGAAATGTACAGATTTGGAGATGAGTTGTCGGGGCGCGCCTTGGTGTGATCTTAAACATTCTCATGCGTTAGAGAACCGCACCTCTTCCATTCTTTACTTCAGAGACACTTTGCAATCACAAGAAAGCAGACATGAGTGTATCTACTATCCCAGAAACCCGTCTATCTCTTATTTCCTTTTCCTCGGTTTTCCCACTTTTGTTGTTTTATCACGAAAACTACGCCGGACGAATATGTGAACGAATATGTGAAATCTACGATACGAGAAGTCCGCGAAGCGATCTTCCGGTTCCAAGCTATATTGCTTTATTCACTTCTCATGAACATTTTCATGTGGAAAGGCAAAGATGAATCTTCAGATGAAAGTTAGACACTCGGGTGGATGATTTGAGTGAAGGATTAAAGATGGTAGACGAAGTATCGAGGTAGTAGATTTGCTTGAAATTAACCCAGGAATCTTTGCACCTCAAAATAGCGACGGCACCTGTTGTTCGGGACTTCCTTTCTTCATATTATTCTTTTGTGTTTTCTTCGTTTTTCTTTTTATTCTTTGGCCCTCTGTAAAGTCTTGCGCTTTTTGTTCAATTCTCCTCCTGTTGATTTTCACTCCTGGGCAAGTCACTACGGAACAAGACCCCGAGGACAGTGGGCAATTGATTTATCATACTTCAAGCCTATTGCATACCATTTCTCAAAGCTCATCAAAGAACATCCTCAAAGATCTATGAGCTGATACTGAACTTCTCTCTCGACATAGCCGAAACAGTCCTCTTACAATAACATATACAACGACATCTTCTTCCCTTGACATAAGCAACAACTTCTACAACAGATTCTTCCCTCGATATAATCTACACCAGCCTCTGCCACTAACAGGTGTCAACAATGTGCATCGACAACACCCTCGGCCTCCTAAGTGTAAGTCCGCAAGGGACTCCTGACGATGAAGAATCATGCTAATTCGATATAAACCGTGAAGAAGCCAAGTTTCTGGTTGAAGAGACTGGTTTGGACCGATATGACTTTGGGAAACATCACAGAGCTTCACATTCTTGGAAATGAGTCTTCTCGATGGCTATTGCTACAGCTCGAATACCAAGTCTAAACCGTTTCATGATTAAATATTGCTACTCATTGCTGGAATTGACTTCATTGATTCATTCTATCGACTTATATCGTTTTACTGGAAGATACCATAATCAAATAGACAACAGCATCTAATTCATCAATTTCTGAAGCTTATTGTTGGATACATCACTCAAGTAGAGTAGGTAAATTCGACGGATTGTCTCATCTATGTTGATACATTGATCCAAGAAGAGCAGTGACAGGATTTTCATGCAGTGTCGGTTCCTCCCAACATCATTTCGTAGATAGTCAAGCAAGTCAAGAAGGGACGACCAGATAGTGATACTGTTTCAGTGTAGGACATAGTGTTTTCAATATTTTGTATATGCCCCTTTATAGTGATGGGTATGTCTTAATGAAGATATATTCCTAGTGATCAGTATTGGATTCCATATCACTAATCGTACTCAACATAGATCCTGATACTACTAGTATTACCTATATATTGAAATACTAAATTCCTTAAAGTTGAAATAGCTGGAAGAGCACGTATAGGGCTAGATTCGTGAATAGTGTGTAACCTACCTGGCTATTCCTCCTATAGGTCCAATCAAGAACATTCGTGTATAGTAGAAAGAATCAAACTAGTAGGTTCTCTTCTCTAACCTCTTTGAGATAGTACTAGATTTACTCTCTGTTCCTAGTGCCTCTACAAGTTGTGAATATGTCTTTTCTAGTACTAGGATAACTCTCTCAGATCGATATAATCGATTAGTGTCAGCGATAGTTGAGAAGCTAGAATATTTAAAGTTATAGATAAATATAAGCCAATAAGTCAACGACAACCTGCTGGAATAGGAGCTTGTTTGAGGGATGTTTCACTGCTCTTACCCAGTTAGGTAATATAGAGGGATAGGGAGTATTTTGGGGTAACAGTAGCTTGATTTCGACTCAGTATTTCAGTATATCCTCAATATTACTGACTTTTGCGAATACCTACGTCAGTATCCCCTTGACTGCCAACTACACGCGACGTCACCAAAAATAAGGTGGGGAAGTCGCGTATGGCAATCAAGGGGATATGATATCGCATTCCTACGTACATACATACGTACATATGTGATCTGATCGTACACTAAGTCCTACACTGCACTATTTACGTACACCGCCTGCACATTCGAAAAACTGGACTCGCTTGTCTACCATTCAGCGGCTGTTTATGTGATGCGGCAAAGACCCCTAAGACTCGGGTCGTAGCCCCCAATTAATGAATGGATGCGGGCGGGTATTCTTTAATTTACTTGTGAAATGCAGTCACAGCGAACTTCAGGAGGAATTTTTGATGCTCAAGAGGAGCACCTGGCGCGACCCCACTGCGGTCATATCGCCATCGCCACGGGAAGACATGGAGCGAGATCTTTTGGCTAGGGGCCTTTCGACCGGGAGATATGCATATGCTTCATGAACAGCAAAGACGCAATCCCAAAATTTGTGATACCCATGCGCTGGATTGGACATGGACATTGATCGCTTGGGTGCCTGGAGTAGGTTGCTGCAGTCCACATTTTCAGGAACCATCGAATAAAGTATTCACTCCCAGCTAGGAGGTTCATGGAGGAGAAACAAGGGCAACAATTGTGAAAAAGAAAATAGCACATGTCTCGCCATATTCCCAGACACATGCAAGTCGGCGGCGCATTAATTACGATTTTTCGATCTACCGACAATGACAGGCCTCCCTGCAACATCACAGCACAAAATATCGGATTCACCGCCAACCCCATACCACTGGCGCGGCCCAAACCCCTGAGAATATTAATTCCCGAACGCATTGTCAGCCAAATGCACACCATAGCGCTGAACCTCTTCAAACAAGCAAAAGGAAAAACGCCCTCAATCAAGCCTCTAACAATGCATCCAATATTCTTTTGGTTTGAGAAGAAGAAAAAGTCCGCTGCACCCGCAACCCCCTCCCCCCACCATTGCAAGCAGACGCTTTCAATATTGTGGCTCTCATATCTCTGCACCTCGCTTGCCTGTCTGGAAAAAATCAAAGAATTCAAATCTCCGTCGACCAGATATCCCGTCTCTGCAGTGTGTGCGCATAAATGTGGCGTGAGTATGTAACTGCTGAAATGGACGCAGAGGACGGTCAATTGGGAAAAATTCTCTGCACATCGTACTGTACGTATTGCGAATCAGCCCATCGGGAAGGACCCGAGCGCTAGCCAGCTCAGCAGGCGGGCGAAGTATCGTCTTCTTTTAACTTTTATCTACGTCAACTTACAAAGTACTTATGTTTGTTGTTCTGGGGTAGGAAACCAAAAAGAGCATGGGGGCGCGAACGGGGACCGATCGATGGAAATTGTCTTGCTGGGAAATGGGTCCAGATTAACTAGGTACGAACCCCCATTGCCAGACACTGGATTTACGTGCATGGGTGGGTGTGCAGTGGAGACGCAAGCGGGCGTGGTTTGTGAAATAGCTAGAAATAGATGATCGTTCGAGATAGGGGGCAAGCGGTAGTCACAATGCCTCAAAATATGGAGTTGGGACGTGATTTCCATTCTGTCGCAAACTATGTAGTCAATGTTCTAGATTGTGTGATAAAGGTTTTCATTAACCTAACTTAGATCAACTGTGAATTATATTCATCACAGGAGCGCTTAAGCAATATGTATTTTGTGATTAGACGCCACTTTAATCCAAGATATCATCATGTTGGCGTTTAGCCAAGATCGCAACCGTTTCTTTCCCGATAAAGCAGATAACCCCCATTCTTTCGATCATAAATCTCCTAGCGACATGAAAGACCAAAAGCAGAGTGACCGAGAAAAAACTAAATTAACAGGGTATCCAAAGCAGCATATGTACTAGTACAAACTTGTATACAATCGAGACCTCCAATCAACCCTCCTCTGAATAGCCATGTACACCGTGACTTCCAGTCACTAATCCATAAATCATAAACAAAACTTGATTCCAAACACCATAGCTGTGCTACTGCCCATTACTGTACATATGTCATTCATACCGCTGGAAGGCGACTGACGACGATCTTTGTAGATTTGTAGATGCCATCCCCTGCTTCTGGATTATCTATGCCCCTCAAGTGCTCCTCACTATCGTGAGCACTGTACACAGTATCTCCACCCTCGATGTTGTTGACAATGTTCTCTTCATATTTGCCCTGGTAGGTGTCTTTCCACTTTGGGGCTCCTCCACGTTCCAACTCGTATTCGGCGTTAGGTGGTTGCCTGATGTAACTTCCCTGGGCCAAGTTCGAGTTCGAAGGAGCAGAGTTACCTTTCACCTTACTCCCGCCGCGAGTACGGCCCATCAGACTCGGAAGAAAGCGGTCAATGAGGGGTTTGAAGTGCGGCAATGATGCACACACTATTCCGATGTTTGACTCGATGGATGACCAAACTGCCCCGCCAACATTATCATCTGGAATGTGATTAGCTCATGGTCTTCGGCGACATTCAGTAAAAACATACAAGAAGGATCATCAGAGGCTTGTGCGCCTTGTAGGTAGTACAGTCGGATTGCACCAGTGATAACAACGAAGCCTCCAACGGCGAAGACAAGCATCAACGCATACTTTTGTCTTTTTGGGATTTGAATATGGTACAGCATATTCATCGGAAGAATATATATTACTAAATCTTGGAAGATATCGAGGCCAGCATTGGCGTAGAAGAGGGCGTTTACGTTGATACAATGACCGGGAGAGTGCTTATCGAGTGACCAAGATTTTTTGATAGGCGTGCATTGGAAGATACTGGCAAGACAGGAGGAAAGCGCAGTGAGGACAACGAAGCCCATAACACACCATACCAGCTGCCGGAAGGTCTTCGATGTTGCTAGGCGTAGGTATAAGAAGAGGATGGCCATCTTTGTGACGGACACACAGATGTAGTATAAGAGTTCTCCGAAATAGTAGAGCTTTGACACCGTTTAGTCTCCAACTCCATGTCGAAAGGTTCATCAACTTACCTCAAGTGAACCCGTGAGAATGGTTGGATCAGGCAAATCATAGATATGCTGGCCCAGTCCAAACTTGACTTCTGTGAAATTGGTCAGCATTGCAGTCATTCGTGGAAGAAATTAGCGTTCAGCTGAGAGAACACAAGCAGAATGCCAAAAAAAAAATATTCTTCCGCGGAGAAGAGGAGGATTGTGCGATGACACAAAGACGTACGGTTGATAGGGTCCAAGTCGAAAGCTGCCCCCAAAACCCATGCCGCAATAATGCAGTAGTCATCGGCCCCAAGTCCACCTTTTGCATACTTCAGTCGAATCCAAATTCTGGCACCGACTACCACTGTGATGAGCACCAGCATCGCAGAACATACTCCCAAGATCTGAGTGACCTTGGAGTCATGGGGCAAATTCGGATCCGTGCTCGACATTGTGGAATAGAAGACTAAGGAGTCGTATTACCTGTATTGAGTGTTGTAATGAATGGGTTAGGAAACTTAACGTGGGCGGGTGGGAAGCTTTATTGTGAGCTCCGTACAGAAAAGGCATTCATTGATACAAGTACCGAAAATGCGAAAAAAGAAATGGGAGAGCCCCCCATCTGGGCACATTTAGAGCATGAAACCGGCCCATCCCAGATAGCCAATCTCAGTAATCCCACGCAGAGTGTCATCACAATGGTGGTCTATTCTTCTTCAGACCCATGTGGAGAGTAGGGAGCACAATGGACAAGGGTCGGATCCTCAGGAGTTTAGTAATCCAGCATATGGATCGAATCTCATCCGACGACGCTTCCCACTCTTCATGGTATATGGTACCATCGTGGTCTGTTGACTGTGCGGACCGGGGATGGGTATGGATAATGGGGGTTGACGTTGCAGCACATGGGGGAGAAACACATTACAGTAAGCGTCAGATTTGGCCCACATAATGTTCCTAGGGCATTGGTCCATTGAACCCATGTTAGCTGCTTGTTTACATGCCATCTAAGGATTCCCGCCATGTTCTAAACAGTATATGCAGATTGAGGCTAATCCTCATCAGGTTGTGGCTCTCTATCTTGGGCAATGCAGAGAGTGCGGGCAATTTCCGTACGAAGTGTAGATTCAAATCAACATAAAAGGGCAGAGGCTTTGAAAAAGATCAAGCAAGCGTTTTGCCATATCCTCATATTCGGTACACTTCATCCGCAATTTTACAGTCGAACAAAAAGCAACATTCATCATGCCTATTGATTTTCAGCTTTCCGCTGCCGAAGATGGCATTCGCAAGCATGCGGCTGCATTTGCAGCCGGCCCACTGAAAGAGGTCAAAGCCGAGTACATGAAGTATTCGGACGAAAAACGATTTCAAGCGCTCAAGCCTATCTACGGAGGTGCCACTGCCGGTGGAATGCTTAAGGGTCTGATAGCACCTCGCCTTGGTGGTGCTGCTGGCAGTCTGACGGAAGCAACCATATTGGTTGAGGAAATGTACTCCGTCGATCCCTCTGCCTCCCTGACAATCTTCGCAACTGGACTGGGCTTAACACCCTTAAACGTAGCCGCGAAGCCAGAGCACAAGGAGTTTCTAGAGCCATTTTTAAGTGGACAAGGAGCACCACTTGCAAGTCTGGTCTTCTCGGAGCCAGGAGGAGTAGCGAACTTTTTGGAGAAGGGTGCACCTGGTCTGAACACGACCGCTACGCTGGAGGGTGATGAGTGGGTCCTCAATGGAGAGAAGGTAAGAGACACCGCCAATAAAGTATCGGAATATATTAATCTAATCCATGCAATAGATATGGGCCACCAACTGCGCGGGCTGGGATTTTGAAGGTGCAGACCTCCAATGCGTCGTTTGCCGTACCACTACACCCAAATCTCCCGAGCCTACGGATGCCATCATGATTCTGCTCGTCACAAAAGCTGATATCGAGCGCAACGCTGCGGGAGCTTTCAAGACTCTCAGGCACGTTCCAACGGCAGGTCATACCGCATGTTCCGGTCCACATATCAAGTACAGCAATCTGCGGGTACCTGCCAAGAATGTTCTGTGCCAACCAGGTGAAGGCGCGGCAGTTGTGACCGCGTCATTTGACTTCTCAGCAATTCTTGTTGGCGCCATGAGTGTCAGTATAATGCGGGCCAGTTTCGAGGCCGCTTTAGCATTCGCCAAACGCGACAATCGTCGGGGAGCAACAGAGCTACTTAATAGACAGGCATTTGCAGATTTGTTAAGTAGTATTAAGATGAAGACGGAAGCGTGCAGAGCTTTGACATGGAAGGCTGCAAATGCCCTTGAAAACGGACCTGGAGATTATGATGCGAGACGGGAATTGGCTCTAGCTGCGAAGATCTACTGTTCAGAAGAGTGTGTCAAGGCCGTCACAGAGGCCATAGGTGCCGTCGGAATGTAAGTTCACCCAATACTAAACCATGAAGACGGGGAAGCCACTAACGCCACGATGCAGCACGGCATATGACGCAGAGCAGCCGTTCGGGGACCTCTTAACCACAGCTATGGTGCTGCCTATTTTCGATGGTGGTAATGTCGGAATTCGAAGGAGGCATATGCAAAGCTTGATGTCGTCGCCGACGTATGATCCATGGGCATCGACATATGGTCCTTCAAATTAGATTGCATACCCAGCTCCTGGTCGGTGGAGATGATACAGCAAATTTACGCAGTAGGATATGCCCTGTACTGCAGTGTAACTTTAGCCAAATCAATATAAATCATTCCTTTAGCATGACTTTCCATTGCATAAATATTGAATTGTTGGGATGGGCTGGTAATGTAGATCATATTTCCCGCGGCGGGGAGGAGTTCCGTTGGACACCCAAGCGGCCCGGACTTGTATCCCGTACGACACATTACGCACAGGCAAAGACTTGTGTTACCAGCCCTTTGTTCACATCAGATACTGGTAGGCGAGGTAGGCTATCAAGCTTTCCTTTACGGGCGAATAGAAGTTCAAGATCTTGGGTTTTAGGCCGCCGTTGGCTGAACTTTTAAGGCTGTCAGATTAGAGTGGAGACTTGCGAGAATACCTCCGTAGCCCTCTGTGCCACCTTCCAAATACAGTTGGACCACATAAGCCCTACATCTTAGCCAATGTGACGGTGGGATTGAGCGATGGAGTAAGTCTCTCACCGTTTTCGCCTTAGGTGGATACATAAATGTATACATCTCGCTGTAACACTGTGGATTGGAACCCATGATATGGCACAGATCATATTTGATTCTACTACCATTACCCCAAGAATAAATGTTAAATTTTTGGTGGGAACACGCCTAAAAATTTAACATTTATTCTTGAGGGGGGTATAGTAACTGAGTGACTCTGCCTTGTAAGGTGGAGCGACATGGGCACATTTATGTATCCTGACGGCCAACCTAAAACCATCGAGCTGATGGCAGAAGTAAAGCGGTGAGCTCGTGTGCGAACAGATTTACCATTGCTGGGCGTCTATTTGAGCGGGCAATTAAGAGGATTGTCATTACTTCGCATGCTGGATCTACGAAGTACTATCACAAACGATGGTAAGCCTAATCAGTGATGGGCCCTTGGTATGGTTGATCGGAGGAGAACGAACCCCCATTCTTCCCCCTATATGTGCTTGGCAAGCAGTCGAATCGTGAGACGCCGATGAGAATCCTACCCTCGCAGAGAGTGGCCATTTTAGGTCCCCTGTCCTTGGTAAGGTTTATATCACGCTATGATATGCGCAGTATATCGTTTTGGACAGTTCCTTGAGCGTTGCATGGGGAGGCAACAATCACAAATACGACTACGGCGAAGGCCCGCTGCCCACGCCCCTTAGGTAAACATGTTCATCAACTTCACATATAGACGCACATCGCTCCCTATCTAGGTACGTGCTTCATATCAATTCACACAGCCCAGAGCCCTTCCACTACACATCCATCCAGAGTAAAGGCTACGAATCCCATTCTCTATCACACCACCTCAATCTCGAAAATGTCGACACCAGGACCCCTCTTCGTCGTTGGTACCGGGCCAATGATTGGCTCCTATACCCCGCGTCTCTTCGCAAAACATTCCTTCACCAGCATAGCACTCTTTGCACGCTCCTCCTCCACACTCTCCGCATCTCGTGATTATATTGCCGCGGCTGCCCCATCCGCCAAAATTCACCTGTACACTGCTGATGTTACCGACACCGCGGGTCTGACATCCGCACTTGGGAAAGCCGTTGCTGAAGTCGGCGCACCGGAAGTGGTCCTGTACAATGCCGCTCGCATCAATTACGGCATGTTTGGTGACTACAAGGAGGAGGACATCGTCGAGGATTTTAAAATCCCGAATCTTGGGTTGTACACAACGGCAAAGGTCTTATTGCCTCACCTACAATCTCTGGCCCAGGAAAAGCCAGAATCCCATCCTTGTCTTTTTGTGACTTCGTCACCGATCATCTATCAACCTTTCGCGCCTGTCTTCTCGTTGAGCATGGCCAAGGCTGCACAAGCGAGCTTGGTGAAGCTCTTGATAGAACAGACAAAAGACGTAGTGCACGTGGCACTTGTTACAGTTGGGGGGCCTGTGAGCCCAGAGGAGCCGATCAACAATCCTGCGAATGTGGCGGCAAAATTCTGGGAATTATGGGAGCAGAAGAAAGGAGCTTGGGCAGTGGAACTTGAGGTCAAGTAAACGTGCTCATCTGTATGTATCGCATGTGATAGGCGAATAAGGCGGTAAATTCGGCACGGGATAGAAAGCGAATTTAGATCGTAGGTACTCTGTTTGATCTTTTACTGAAGATCCCAACGTCAAAATATGAATGCCTAGACTTTATTGTTCCGAGACGCGTCCATTGCCGATTTGTCGTGCGAATCGTACGTGTCACCGTTCTGATCCAAGGTCAATAGTATATCATCCATCCAACATGGATCCCCCCAACTACCACACGTTGAACTTCAAGCATACTACAGACAGCGTGCACATGTTGTTGTGCCAAGAACAAGGCATTTTTGCTATCATCAAACAACAGGCCTTCATCCTTAAAGTCTCATTTCAGAACGATGCCATCGCAAGTGTTGCCCGCAAAACCATCAAGGCATCCACTTGGATGTAACCTCCTGATTCCTGAATCAAGTATATTGACCAGCTAAGTAAGACATAATATAGAGATTGACTAGACAGGCATGAGTTGGACTTTGGCCGGAAACCTTGCATAATGAATCTGGAAATAGCAAGGAGCATGTCTCGAATATGCCGAAGCGGGCCGTTTGTGGTAAACGGTTGAAATGCGGGAGGCCTAGTGGGCCGTAGCACAAAGCAACCCAACGGCTTGGAAATTTTTCTTCGAGCCACCTAAGACGAAGATATAGGTTAGCATGATATTAAAGTCGCTTGGGGAGCATAGAGAGCTTGTCCGAGACTCCGAGTCGCCAAATGTGGTATTCATCCGCCAGGAATCCGATGCTCATAGTTGAGTTAACCTTAATCAGGAATTTTAGGAGTAAACGAGAATGCTTGCTCGGTTTCAAAGGGAGTACGAAAGCACAATCTCTTGCAGACCAGTTCTGCTTCGGCGATTCGCAGCACATCGTACAAGAAACGTAAAATACGCCGAATTCCTGCGTGCACTATGTAACGCTCCGGTGGTACCTTGACACCAAGGCAACAGGACCCTAGAACTCTACAAGCAATATAAGGATCGCCCCTTTTCTGCCCATGTAAAGGGTTCGATCGAGGGAAGAAATTCTCTCCTATGTTTTGAGAGTACCATGAGTGTCTTGATCGTCGGCACTGGAAAAAAACATATATGTCCACCAGTCAATGAGGCGCACTTCGTCCAGTGGTATCATCATCCCAGATAGCAGACGTCGACGAGAGCGTATTTCCTGCACGTGTTCTGCTACTCTCCAGCACATAAGAATTCGACTCGCACTCAATTCCACATGCAGACCAGTCAAACTCGGTATCGTATAGCCCATTACAGCGAAAAAGGAAGAAAAGGACAAGTATGTGTCGAAATCCGAGTCCGAATCCTAAATCGGCATTTAATCCGCGACCCTCCGCCAACCCAATTTTGTTATCGGCCTAAAAGAGAAAAGGGTTCAACCTCGGAGGTTCGAGAAATCATGCTATTCTGCAGCAACTAACCACCGCCAGTAAAGTTGTTCCGTATCCAGCTTCTATTTAACTAGGCAGTGCGCTTTGAAACCCTTTGATAAACGGGATGATGTCTGCCGTCTTGGATTCTCGAATGTTCTTGCTTAAGATTCGGGCCGTCCGAGATATCAGGCCATATGAAACCACACGCCGATTCACGGGCCTCGGACCGATATTATTCCTTCTCACCAACAGTCGAGACGACAGCGATATTGCATTTGCCATCTGACGCCGCAACACCCCGCATTTCTCGAACTTTCGTGCAAAGGTGTCAACCCACGTGATTATGCTTACATGATAAACCTGTTTCGACAGCAGGTCGTGAGCCATACAGGCAGTATTATATGTAGGTGGAGAAGTATGAATAAGAAACTATGTAAACATCAGTATCTAGTGATATCGTAACCAATATTGAGAAATTATCAAAAATGTCCACCCATGCCGCCGTAGTTACAACCTCAGTTCGGGGACCATTGGAGATCCTCCAACTCCCCACAGTTACTCCTGCAGCAGATGAAGTTCGTGTGAAAGTAGAATGGGTTGCGTCAACACCTCTTGATTTGCATCAGAATGATGGAGGTCTACTTGTTACACACCCGCAGGTTTTGGGTGATGCTGTTGCTGGGACCGTTGAGGAAGTTGGCTCAGAAGTCAAGAATCTGGCCGTTGGTGATAAGGTATGCATTGTTCTCGTAGAAGCACTTGCGCTGAACAGACGACTGATGGTGCTGAAACTATAGGTTTTTGGATTCATGTTCAGAGAGCAAAAGGAGAAGGCGGAACAGGAATATGTTACTGTTTCGTGGTACATGCTAGGCAAGGTATGAATCCCATGTGTCTCAATGATATCGAAGTACATAAGCTAACATTGCAGCTTTAGATACCTGATGGATTTTCAATGCAACAGGCTGTGACAGTCCCGACGAATCTGGTCACCGTTTTCCACACGGTGACTGCAGACCTCGGATTGGAGTTGCCATGGCCAAGGCCCTCGGAACCAAAACCTGCACATGGAGATGACTTTATCTTAGTCTGGGGAGCTTCGTCCTCGGTGTACGTAACACCTTGTTTCAGCTCGTTAGAAGCAATTCTATCCTGTCAACGCGCTAACCTCTACTTCCATCACAGTGGCCAGTACGCAATTCAAGTCCTCAGACATTGGGGCTACAAAAACATCATAGCTACCTCGTCAAAGGCACACCACGCCTTTCTCAAGGAGCTGGGTGCTGCTTGGACTTTTGACTACAGAGATTCAGCAGTCACAGAAAGTATTCTCCGTACCAGTTCCAAAAATGGCAAGCCCTCGATCCCTTTCATTTTCGACTGCATAGGATCTCAAAACGGCAGTCTGGCACCAATTGCCAAAGTCGCTCACAAGGGTACAAGAGTCGCGGTATTATTGCCAGTTATCGTGAAGGATGCTACTGATGATGAAGCACCAGAGTAAGTGAAGCATACCCTATGTCTAAGAGCGGATCACTAACTCGTTGAATCAGGTACAGCATGGATGTCGGTGCAGCAGCTCCCTGGGCCGAAGGCGTAGAAACAAGCGGTGTGAGAACACATTTCTACTTGCAGGTAAGAAACAATGACTGATACGTTGAAGGACAGTGCTAAAAATGGTCCAGAACGAATTCTTCAAAAACAAGCTGCAGTCTGAGATTATGCCGACCTTGCTGGCAAATGGAGCGGTTCGGCCGAACAAATACAGAGTCATCGAAGGCAAGACATTGCTGGAAAGAGCACAGCGTGCACTCGATGCACTGAGAAGGAAAGAGGTAAGCGGAGAGAGGCTAGTCTGGCGTGTCTCCGAGTAATAAAAGCAAGATCAGGAAAATCGGTTATCAATGTAAGACTAGAAGTTAATTCGTCCACAAAATATCTAATTTTGATTCAGACTGGGTGTGTATCAGCCCATTGATATAACCGGAACCATATCTATCTATGCAAGGCCGTTGAAGGCTGTAATATAAAGGCGTATACCGTTGAAACCAGCCCTCACTTTTTCCCACACCATACCAGATCGTTGAGATCTATTTTAAACGCCAAACTTGTTGAAGTTTGCCCGAAACACCAGCGCTAAATGCAATGTTAAATGCTATAAAACAATGTGAAGTATCCTCATTCATGTTGAATCGTGAAATCGTGATTATGAAATCAATGGCCGTTAGCGACTCCATTCGCTATAGCGGAACCCTCAGCACCATTTGCTGTACCATTTGCTGTACCATTTGCCGTAACATTTGCCTCGCCATCCTCAGCAGCGGACTCGAATGGCTTATCGACATTTTCTACGGCAAGCCCATCAAACAGGGGGAACAGGCCGTGAGACTTGTGGAAATCGTTGTCAACTAGACTCATGATTAGAATGAAAAATATCCAGATGAAGGGAAATCAGAGCAACGTACCAATGTTAACCAGATACCACGAGCCCATCACGGACTCAATCAGCTGACGGCTCGGGCTGAGTGAAGAGTGGCAATGGGCCCAATCCATTCCCAAGCGGAATGCTTCATCTTTCCAGGCTAAGAAACTGATAGTCTCTACGATAGTAGGTTGTACAATTTCCTTGCCAGGGAAGACTCCCCAAGTAACCGCATTCGGTCCATCGTTTTGAGCATTGCTTCTCAACTCTCCGGCCTTGTTGACGGCGTAGAAAGTAAGGTCAGGATCGCGTTGAATGCGGTTGATCAGTTCCTCAATGACATCTGGAGAGACTAACAGCTCCAGATAGGCTTTTTGGTAAACGTATCCGTTGGTAGGACCCCAACCATACACTGGGTCCGAGGATTTGGCGCCATCAACTGCTGGCTGAGAGTTGATGGTTAGGAACCCACGACGATTTAGCTCAATGAGATCAGCCTTGATAGCATTGGCCTCACTCGTGATCGGTGCTTCACTCCACGGCAAGCTCTCCAGATCGTTCTGAAGATATCTCACAAAAATTTCTGCAATGTCTCGAATTGACGCTGGCTCACCCCAGAGCTTACGATTTTGCTCGTTGGTACCCTTCAAACCAATTCCATACGCATCCAATTCCCCAAAAGCAGGTGATCTTGAATCACCCCATCTGCCGTTAGGGAATTCATCCCAGTCTTGCGTACGAGCCACGTAAGACTTGTTCCGGTTTTTCCAGAAGATTGGACGAACGTCTTCCTCCCTGCGTCCAAGACCGAGCGACTGTCTCCAAGGGAGCGCTTGCTTCAAAGGACGTTGAGAGGATGGTGTCAAACCAAGGTCTTCAAGAACCATGCGGGTAGCCTGCGCCAAGTTCATGGTATAGAAATGTAAGTGATTGATACCAGCCTTCAAAATCTGTCGGCACATCTCCACTACTAGATCCTTTCCAATATTTCGTACGGCAGCGTCATCGTTCTTCACCTCTTCCAAAGCCGCTGTCCACTTAGGTGGAATTCTGCATCCCATATGGTTGCATCGTCGAAGGAAGCTTGCATACGTATTGATGGGCATGATTCCAGGAATAACAGTGGCCTTTATACCCCTAGCCTTGACCTTGCCAAGCCAGTCTATGAAGTTGTCGACATCGTAGAACATTTGTGTAACAATAAACGTGGCCCCGGCGTCAACCTTCTCCTTCAAATGATCGAGCAATAGTTCTTCGTCATCCTGATCATCGCAACCCTCAGGGTACCCAGCAACGCCAATATCGAAATGGTTACCATATGTTTGACGAATGTAGCGGACAAGATCCTTGGCATATTGAAATCCCTCCTCAGTTGCCACCCACTTCTCTTTTTCTCTTGGTGGATCACCTCGAAGGGCAAGAATATTTGTACACCCAGCTTTGTATGCATTTCTGAGAGCCTCGTCGATCTTCTTCTTTCCCATGTCTGTGCAAGTCAAATGCATGCATGTTTCCAATCCATACTGCGATTGAGCCACACCCACCATCTCACACGTCAACTGAGCAAGACGCCCGCCAGCACCCCAGGTAATATCAATGAAGCTGGGTCCGAGTCCATGCATGCGATCCATTCGATCGTAAAGGTTTTGCACACCTTGTGCGGTTTTGGGAGGGAAGAACTCGAACGAAAAACTCGGTGTGCCTGCCCGCTGGGCGTCCGACAGCATATCTTTGACGTGCATCCTGGCGATCTAGGGTCTGCGAAATGTGTAATCGCGGAGTAAATTCAACCTGGAGGAAAGTTCTGTTAGCGGATTCATGAAAGCTGTCCAGACTCAATAACGGAGCGGCGTTGACTTGGTGGAAACTGTCAGACCTGCTACACCAACCCCGCAGCAGTTTGTTGATACGGTAAGATCAGGCGGCGTCAGACAAACTGACAGGGTAGCCTGGAGACTCTCCAAATATAGGATCTCAATTACCTTTGTTGTTCGTCCAACAGTCTATCCTAATCACCTCAGACTGGCTTTTCTTTAAAAGGTGAAAGAAAAGATTGAGGACTAGCCGAAATATCTCTTGCGCGCCCAACGATCAACAACTTCGCGGGGCATGTACGAGTATTGTACTTCGTAATATATTATACCTCGAATTTAGTATTACCAACTTAGATATAAAATAAAAATGTAGAATGAAGCAATCATGGATGGGGCGACGCTGGAGAATAAGTTCAAAAAAGGCTCGGAAGGAGTATTATGAGAGCTATTCCGCTCGGTGGCCGGAGGCCCGATGAGCGGAGGACGATCTTAGAGCAAATTTTCCCACAGCAACAATGCTTCCAACCCAACCCCTTTCATGTTATGGATGCGGTGGAACGAAAACTCGACTTCTTGACATACTTTGACATACTTCGTGGGGATGTTTATCACCTATCATTTTCTTCATAGCTCACTATCATGAATAGTTGATTTATTTATTGGGAAATGAGTGTCGATCTTGTTGGCTTGACTCATACCCTGAATTCGAACAGAGAATCTCATGATACACCTAAGTCTATGTAGAAAATTTAATGAGGACATACTCGAACCCATTTCAGTAGTTCCTTGATGGAAGGACTAAAGTGTTTCCTAACGCCGGCACTCCAGATGCCCTTGTCCCTTGGATATCATGACAACATACCGTAACTGACCTCCACACTCTGCACCACCCCAGCCGAGTAACACGATCATTGCTGCGCCGCACCATCTTCATCTGTTCGCAAACCATTGAACTCTGTTCCCTGATTGGCTGTGCTGAGTCGTGCACACAATCCCAACAGTACTACTGTCTCCGTGGCAGCATAGTGGTTTAGAGCATCGAGTAAAATCTGCAAATGTTTGCTGAAGTTGAACTCATACTTTCTAATGATTTCATACATCTTTTCGAGTCGTGCCTCGTCGAATGGTCCATCCGCACCAGAATTCCCGTTGTTTGATTCCGCATTTCTAGCGGCTTTTTCTTGCTGATATCGTTTCCACTGCTGCGCGTTCATGCTACTAGGCTTTTCCGTGCCCAGCAGATCTTGATCGATCTTTTCGAGCTCTCTAGACAGCCACGAAGTGAAGGTTGCAAACATAGTGCATGTTGACATAAGCTTGGAGTGGATCTATGGGGAAATGGTTAGTACGTATGCTGATCAATTTTGAGATGTGGGGCACTGTACCCTTAAAAGTCTGCTGTTTGTAAGCATACACTCTTTCATACACGTATCAAGAAAGTCAACATGATCCTGCATGAGTTCATCGACTGTCCTAACAGCGGCAGTCTTGCCACTTTTTCCGTCATCCTTTGCGTTCAGTCTTGCCATCAGTCCCTGCCAATTAGGCTCAATGACCTCAGATGTGCAGAAGTAAAGAAGCTGTTGCACAAATACCAACATGCGAGCTCGCAATGTAAATACTCTTCGCTTCCACATTTCGAGATTGCGATTGGAGCTTCTGTGTGACCACGTGACTGCTCTGTTATGTGTTTGCCAACAAGCGACAAGTTGTTGCTCAAGGTAACGAAGGGAAAGAAGGTATCGAAAGAGTGCTTGGTATCTCCAGACCGTTTTTCGACTGATAACAAGCGATACAGGGAAAGGGACCGAATAATCCAATTGTAGAGAGGTGAAGCCAACAGCAGCTTTGTCGTTTTCTGCAATTGGTTGGGCAGGAGTTTGTAGAGACTCGCCCTGTTCAATTCCAGAGATATTGACGACTCTTGTCAGCATATTTGTCAAGCTGATATCGTTCATCTCCACCTTGATATCTTCTTTGAAAGGATCTTGTGCAGCAACACTTCCAGGCTGGCGGAGGACAAGATCGAGTAAAGATTGTAATTTACTAGTATTGACGACCTTGAGGGGCTTTCGCAACTCAGAATTCCCAAGTTCAAGGAAGTAGGAGAAGAAATCCGAGCGGTCCAAGAAAAAGTAATGCTTCAGTGACCTCAAACGAGCCGGAAGAGCGTGAGATGTAAGTAATAATTTGAGGAGCGATTCATTCGCATGGGCGTAAGCATTGTTGACATTTTCCAGAAAACGGTTGTCGTCAAATGACCTCGGAACATCTTTGACCTCTTTGCTAACATCGACACCCCCGCACTCTCTTACTACATTTAGATACTTTCCTGCTAACAAAACTTTGTCCTTCACGCCCTCTAGCTGGGGAGGAACATCGGTGTCCCGTATCGTATAGCGACGCTCCCAGTATTCATCAGTATAGTCCTCTTCCAATCTCTCTCTCTTAATGCTCTTCTGCTCTCGCACTAAAAATTCTGAGTGGGGATCCTTAATGCTACCATGATGCAGCCACTCGTTCAACATTACCATATAAGGACGGCTAGCATCTCGAAGTAGCGAAGTCAAGAGAGAACGAGCTGCTGGGTCTCCGGACATTGTCTCTAGTCGCTTAGTGATTAAGCCCAGAACGCTGCCACCTTTACAGATTTTCTTGCCCGGAATATTGCCCAAACCTAAATCTCCGCCTTCACGTAGACTTTCGAGAATGTTTTCGAAATCATCCATACCGCCGTCGTCCTCTTCGTCCTCCTCAAGCATAGAATTTCTCTTCAATATCTCATGCGCAAGCGAGTAGAGCTGGAACATCATATGGCTTGTTGGGAGAACATGGAGATTGAGGACATGCAACGTAAAAGATGGGTTAGTAAGAAATTGGGTCTCCAACTGAGCAATCAAAATAAGGTAGTCCTGCAGGAGTTTTCTGATGGCAGCGCATAGTGCATGATTAACAGCTCCGAATTCTTCGCGGCTCTGTACTTCGACAAACGCCTCCGTTGCTCCATAGTGAGTAGCCATCTTGAGCATGGTTGTTGTAAGATCTTGTAGACTGGGGTCTAGACCTGGCAAGATCTTGAAACTGGGCCCAGCAAGACGGTCCTTTTCCTCATGAGGATCATAGCTCTTCCCAAAACGAATGTATTGTCCTTCATATCCCATAAAAATGAACAATAGATCCTCCAATATAGCTGCTTCTTGCACTTCCAGGGACAAATCGTAAAGAGGTGTAGGTTGAAGAGCGACTGGAGCTTGTAAAGCAAGCGGCGGAATGGAGACTCGGCAGGCCAATGGCGCAGTCGTATGTGGTATTAGAGATGCTTGAGGATTCCAAGGTACTAGTCAAAATTCATGTCAGAGAGTTGACCACTGTGTAGCAGGTTCAGAATATCTTACACGGTTGAGTCTCTGCCTTGGAAGCCTTTGGTTGAGGATCATCAGGACGAACTCGACCCGTATCACTGGGTTTAGAGCGCTCGGTACGACGATCAGGACTTCTAATCCTTGACGTCACAGTTTCTCTTGTTGTAATCTGGGTCCGCTCAGTCCTCCGCTCATCTACCCCTCTATTGTTCCGTTGTGAGGTCGAGGTAGTTCTCCGGTGTGTGGATTCGGTGTCGGTGGGAGTAGGAGATCCATGCCGCCGCGCGTCTGCTCGCTCTGCTCGTGAAAATTGTGCCACTGAAGGTGGCCGACTTCTTGAACCATTTTCGTTGGCAGGTCTCCTCTCGGACTGAGAAGAAACTCTAGCATGCGCGGACATAATTGGTCACATCTGGTCCGAGAAGGCTATGAATACGAAGGATTTCAAAGAAGCTTGGATTGACACCAGAAACTATTGACTTGCGACAGAATATCATATATCTCCATCGCTCTGTGAAATCATTCTCCTCAATCAATGTTTATATTCGGGCTAGTTCACGCGATTTTGATATGGAGCTTTATCGCCTATGAGGGGGACGTGTAGGTGGCACTAAGCTTAATCTAGGACTAGCTTACCCTTCCAGCCTCAAGTTTCAGGTTCAGGTACGGGCCTTAACCGCAGATAGCTTTCGCATGCCTGTGCTTGCCTAAAGCTACCGACGATTTGATAGCTAACGACCTGGTACAGAGAGAACTGTGTGCCATAAACATCACGAACGCTTCTCTCTTAGCCACACAAATTCGACCAGCTCACTGTGCCTTTTGAAATAACGTCTTACACAGCTTGACCATATTCCCCGCTCCTCAACCTCAAAATGTTTATTGCAAGATCCGAATATGGTGAGTTGGTCCATACTCCTCCGGCGCCCTCATGTTCTTTGAGCATCCAGCTAACAATTTCCCAGATCGTGGTATCAAGTATGTCCTGAAGCTCATTCCTAGATAGCTGGTGCTATGCCGTGCAAACGATAGAGCTCCATACTAATTGAATATCAGCACCTTCTCTCCAGAAGGTCGTCTCTTCCAAGTCGAATATTCTTTAGAGGCAATCAAGCTTGGGTCAACAGCAATAGGCGTTGCAACCGGCGGAGGAGTAGTTCTTGGTGTCGAAAAGCGCGTAACCTCAACTTTACTCGAGACCTCATCTGTTGAGAAGATTGTCGAAATCGATCGCCATATTGGATGTGCCATGTCTGGATTACAAGCCGATGCACGATCGATGGTAGAGCACGCGCGAGTCGAGTCCCAAAACCATGCCTTCCATTACAACGAGCCATTGAGAGTGGAGAGTTGCACACAAGCCATCTGCGACTTGGCGTTAAGATTTGGCGAGGGTGCGGATGGAGAGGAAAGCATCATGAGTAGACCATTTGGTGTGGCTCTTCTGATTGCTGGCTATGATGAGGATGGACCACAATTGTATCACGCCGAGCCAAGTGGAACATTTTATAGATATGATGCCAAAGCGATTGGTTCGGGATCGGAGGGAGCTCAAGCCGAATTACAGAATGAATTCCACAAGGTACGCATATTTTACTACCAAGCATGAACCTCAGGTCACTAATGTCCGGTTTAGTCACTTACCATCGAGGAGGCTGAGACTTTGGTGTTAAAGACATTGAAGCAAGTTATGGAAGAGAAACTGGATTCAAAGAATGTACAGTTGGCCAGTGTTACCAAGGAGAAGGGTTTCAGAATCTACACAGATGAGGAGATGGCAGCCGTTGTAGACCGTTTACCTGCAAACTAAGCAGATCCGATACAAAGAAGTCTTGATGAACCATTGCATATGGGCAGGCGAACAAGAAAATACCAATAGCATGATTGATGACATAATGCATGACCATTTCTCACTTGCTCGTCATTGTCTTTCTTTCATAAGTTTCGATTTCCCGTCCGTTTTTTTGGTGTTTTCCCCCGTCATAATCACACACCATCGTAAGCAGTGTTTCTGCATGCTCTACGAAATTGTGTCTTTCCTCTACATGCGGTGCGGGTCGAGTGAGTCAAGGTAGCACGCGATTTCCCAAAGGGACGAGATACCAAACACACATATTGTCAAAGTCCTCAACGATATCATCCTCCCACCTTCTCCCCACCCGCTCCGCCTCTCCCCTCCCCCATCTCCTCTCCCATCTCCTCTCCCACCATCATAAGCACCCCCAACACGCAGAAAAAGCCAGCTAGTTCAAAATAACAAGTCTCAATCTTTGAAGAAACAGAGTATTGGGGGGTAAGAGCAGGTATCCTCTATCATGTATTATTCTCTCAATCAAAAGGTCCCTTAAATCTCCTGACCATTTCATCCATCCATTCATTTGTTCATCCAACCTTTCTATTTTTTCCATCTTTCCTTCCCATTCAGCCAGCCATTTATGTATATCACCCCCTCCTCCACCGCCACGATCCCTAATCCCATCGGTATGTACATACTTGAGAAAGAATTCGCATATCTCTCTTCCTTATCCATCAAGCTTCCTCCGAAAGATTATCTTTCTCCTGGTTCAAACAACAAATAAAGAGAAAGAACGTACATCGAGCTCAGGCAAAACAAAATATTCAGCCCACCACAAAAACGACAGTCGAAAAGGAGATGAAGAAAAATGACCAGGAGATGCAATGCCACGCTCAAACCATCTATAAGTATGATGTAAAAACGATGAGGATAAAAAAGAAACGCGTTGGATTTTTTTTGGTCACCCTTATCCATACCACCAACTCCGTTGCTTTCCCTTTCCCATTCCCTTTCTACGTCCCATCCGAACCCGCCAATCATCCATTACTCCCTAACACGATACAAGATATTTCCAACAATATGCGTTATCATTGCGGAATATAACAATGGCTCCCCGTCTCCAGCACCGTGATTTCGTCTCCTACTCTCAAAGCGCTCTCCTTAGCACAAGGAACCAACTGCATACCCAGACAACCCGTATTCCGACCCGCACCTTCGTCAACCGCCCTGAAGCTTCGGATAGTCCTGTCTGGTTCTGAGGGATGTCTTTCGCCGGTAGCTTGGTCGACGTTGGGCATCTTGCAGCGAGCGGTTCGGCATGATACGTCGTATTCGTACCAGCCAATCTTAATTCGGCGCCAGGTGTCTTCGAGGTACGCATCGGGACCGGTGACTGGGAGAAATCTAGGTTAGCTTCTGGTTTGCTGATAAAGAGTGGATGTGAGAGGGGTATGGCTTACTGATTAGATTGGCACGGAATCGCTCTGCAGAGAGACGAAGACGTGGTTCTCCTGGAACTTGAGGAATCTTGCTCTCAATATCTCGAACACTCGCAAGGTTGATGAGATGTAAAGGATACTGCTTTTATTAGTAAAATTTCCAGAATGATTGTGTTCAGAAAAACCTACAGCATCCTGAAACCCAGTAACAGGTTGATAGCCCAATTGTTCCTTGGTTGGTGCATTTCTATGAACTTCTCGCAACTTGGAATTGTCGACTCTGAACAGACCCAATTTGTTGCTGATTCCAAGGTAATATCTGAGCTCCTCCGGGATCTCAATCTCCAAGTTCAATGCACTGACAGTCTCCTTCCAGATGGTCATATTCTCGTAAGTGTAACCTGCTTTTTCAATTTGTACTGGAGTTGGGTCGAATGGTATGCGGAATTGCTTTTCAGGGACCTTTCCTTTCAGAGCAGCACCCCATTGAGCAACCGTACCTTTCCAACCAGCTTCTTGGTATGGAAAACTGAGGATAATGACACCTCCACTCTCAACATCTTCGACGTGTGCGGCATAGGTGTCTACGCTCTGATCTGGAACCCACATCTCAGTTCTAACGTTCGCCAAAAGAGGGAATTGTCGTTGAGTAATGAATTGCCATTTGTGCGCAGATTTCTTGTCGCTGGGGTCGTTCTCAGCGACGGGGAAGGGGCTCGTAAGTTGTGCAAAAGTAAATTGACGATCATATTCCATTCCAGTGGCGACCACAGTACCTCTGTTCAGTTCAACCCCCTTGCAGCTCTTGACCGGGTAGATCCACATGCTCTTCAAGCGCCACCATTCTGCAGAAGTTTCTTCAGTGCTCGGCGGGCGTCCCTCGGAGAATTTCTTGTCAAATTCGTTTTTCAGATTGCTATCAATCTTCAGGCCGAGTTTTCTGCAGCCTTTAGGCTGCTCGGCGCGGAATCGTGCTTCTTCGATTTCGTAAAATATTAAAGCAATGATCGGAGGGACACATATGGCTAATATGGTAAGGACATAAGTGGTCGTGGACACGACTGGAATTTTCTCGAGCAACTGGTTTTTGTAGATTTCGAAATGCTCTTGTGCAAGCTTAAGGTATGGTTGGATGAGTGACGACATAGTCAACTCTATTGGGTGAAATGGAAGCACAATATGTGCGATCTGGACGTCGATAGACTGCCAATTCGTATTCTTCCGTTTCGTTGCGGGTACCAAGGTAAGATCTGGGATTTTAGGAGAAAAGTTTCATGGAAAAAGTAGGCGTTTCAAAGGAGCGTAAGAAGCAGAAGTGTATTCCGAGATTGGATGGAGGAGCAGCGACAATCAATAGTAGAAGCAGTAGCTAGAAGCAGAAACGGGGAATCCTGGTGATGCAGAATACAGGTACTGGATACTGGATTGAATTGACTTGTTATCGAAAAGATGGAATAGAAGTTGGATCTTTAGGAAATTTCAGGAGAAGAGAGGAGAAGGGAGGAGAAGAGGAACGGCTGTTGCTTTTTGGGAATTGATAGAGAGAGTCCAAGTCTGCTCTGAGACGATGGAGTTTTGAGCAGCTGTCGTGCTTCCGTACGGCGGGGATGGATCTTTGCTGCTAAGTTTAGCAGAGCTAGCGACTAGTGTCCAGGTTCTGACCAAATTGCATCAATCAGCAGTTCGCTGCTTGACGTTCGCATAAGTTGATATTTCTTGCTAGGGAGATTCAGGGTCCAGTAACCAGTCGAGCCAGTCCTGCTTTGTCGAACCTGGTTTTGTCTGGTCCGAGAGCTTGGGAGAAGTAACGAGGTCTGAACTTGCCGAATTCAGAAAGCGAGTCAATACGGCGGTTGGCGGCTTTGATAAATGATAGATAAATGATAAATGATCGATAAAAAGCGATAAAAAGCGATAAAAAGCGATAAAAAGCGATAAAACAGACATAATACATGCACAGCAGGTTTAGTGCCGTTTGCTTGAGGGGTGCTTCAGGAACCACTTAGCGCCACTGTACCGATGTACCGATGTACCTATTACCTATGTACCTCTTACCTATGTACCTCTTACCTATGTACCTCTTACCTATGTACCTCTTACCTATCTACCTATTACCTATGTACCTATGTAAGCCTTACCTATACAGTACTTGTACTTGTACTTGTCACATTGAATCTGCTGTTCCAGAATCCACAACTTCTTCCACCGCCCAGATATTCTTCCAACTGGACTGGGGTTACTTTGTATGTTGTGACTACTGGGTAAATGAGATTGGATCTGCACGAGAGGAGGGGGAAAGGTTCTTGGAAGGTGCCACAATTGAAGCCCACTTTCCTTTTCTATTGCAGCTATTACCAAGTAGAAGTAGTGGGTGTGTATCAACTGCCTCCTATCTCTCACAAGTACCAACATTGGCATTACCTCTCATCCTATGGCGAGCCTTGTCGACGCCATCCTCACTCGCTGTACCAAGCTAGCAATGGAGCAATGGAGCAATGGAGCAATGGAGCGATGTAGACATAGAAGTAGACGCCAGCTATCCATCCAAGCCATCATTATCATTATCATCATCATCATCTTACTTTAGATTCGCCTTCCGCATTTCAGGGTCCTCAATGACTACTCCAAATTAACCTCCCTTTTATCTGCACCACACCAAAAACCAAGCACATCTAGATGCAAACCCCTGTCGATAGCCAGAAAAGTTGGTAGTACCAATGAACGTCTTCTGTCATACTTGCTCCTCCCCGGCAGTAGGGCGCAGCGCATTATTTTAAACTCTTTTCCTTCAGTCTCCATCAAAAAGATCTCGGACTCGTAATCGAATTGCTTGGCCCTCGGTGAATCTGGTTGTATCTCATTCCGCCCCCGGTGAGTGAACCAGCTCGAAGGAGTGGATTACATACTTTGTAAGTAGGATAGGAGGAGAGGAAGATAGGAGTAACCAATAGGAGTCTCCATCCTCAGGCACGCATAGTCCTACCTACGTGCTAAATCTTCACCATGCCGTATTTCACCGTATTGTATACGCGTATTCCTCTACTCTCTTCTCTCAGATACACACAAACAAACCAAACCCCTTCGCATCTCAAGTAGCTTCATTCAGATTCCACCCGTGTATCTCAATTGCATTCTGCATCCAATCCAATCCCGTCCAGTCCCATCTTGGCGACACGCGTACGTTTTCAATCACATCACAGGAAATGTCCAGACCGAGCACCATACCACCGGATTCGACCGTCTTCGTATGCGTACCTGCGTATTCCATCTTGCAGGTTCTCCCGCCCACCAACCTCGATGTCCATCCATTTCCTCCACCTCGACTCCATCGAGTCCTATATCACAGCCCTAACCTCATGTATACTTCCCACACTATCCTTTCTTTCGCACTTCTTACTTTCCTCCATATATACATACATACATACATACATACATATACAGTCCCACCAACCCAGTAATCCAACCCAGTAATCCAATCCAATCCAATCCCATCCCATCCCATCCTATCCCCTCCCCTCCATATGCCAAGCCCCTATCGGCAAGTCGCAAAAACAGCGAAACCCCTTAGTTTCCTGCCCTGTCCTGCCCTGCCAAATCCCTCCTTCTAGTCTAGAATCCGAACGAAGCGGACATCTGAATCTCCCATCTCCGTCTTCCGTCAGACAGGTACAGGTACAAGTACAAGTACAAGTACAGTATCACTCATCCTTTCTATATAGCCTATCCTAGTCACAAAAACACGCTTCCATAAAAAAAAGAAGAAAAAAGAAAGATCAAAGGATCTGTAGTTCCGCCTCCGTCGGTTGCTGGACGGGGGGATCGTGCTTTATTCGGGGTGATTGAGTGAATGAAGGAAGGAAGGAAGGAAAGCATCTGGGATAAGTATGCATTCACTATTCTCATTCGTTGGATATAACAGACCTAGCAAGACGTCATGTGGTAAGTTGATGGGATATTCCATCTTAGTGATATCATATAGTATCATATTATTGTCCATATCAGCATCATTGTTCAAACCAGTATGCCACTTTACGAAGTGGCAAAATAAGAACATAATGTACCTACAGCCATGGTCATACAATCATTACTTCATTCTATGCCCTTCTCCTATTGAGGCAACCAACACAAACCACATTCCACATAACGTGCCGTATAACACATCACACGTCAATCATATACCAAACCCCATACAAGTAACAGGTAGCCTAGCCCAACCAGCGAGTCCTATCTAGCCATACGAACGCCTCTTCTCCCCTCCCATCCAAACCCCCCATTTGCCCCACCCCCCAAACCAGTATTCCCATCCTCATCCCCAACCCCTCAGTTAAAGTCTGCCGCCGTCAAACTCTGCACCACCGACGTGCCCTCACTAAATCTCGTCCTGAAGATGCGATTCGCATTCTGAAACATGCCATCCTTCAAACTCACCACGATGAACTGGCTGCCGTGGAACCTCGTCTTGATCAGCCGCCCAATATTCTGCGTATGCGACAGATCGAGCGCGGCGTCGACTTCATCCAGGATGTAAATCGGCGCTGGGTTGAATTGAAGCAGGGCCATGATGAGAGAGAGTGCGATGAGTGATCTGTGAGGTTTGGTGTGTTAATATGTATAAGTCGATTGACGTTGGAGGAAGGGGTAACGAACCTTTGTCCACCACTTAATTCCGTTAAACTCTGTTTCCACACTTTGCCCAAGGAGACTTTGACTTCCAGACCATCGGCTATGGTCTTCCCTTCAGGAGGGTCTAGTTTGGCAAAACTGCCGGGGAGTAATTCTGCAAATATTTGGCCGAAGTTCTTGTTGACCTTTTGCCAAGTCTCTTGCAGAGCTTTCTTCTTATACTCATCGAGACTGCTGATCGTCTCTTCAATCTTCTTCTTATCTTTGATGACCGTCTTCATCATGTTCTTGAGCGCTACTTCCTTCTTCTCGACACTATCGATCATGTTCATGACTTTGGGATTGATCTTCTTTTTCATTCCTTGCGAACGCTCGGTAAGATTCCTCAACGTTGCCTTGCACTCCGCAATATTTTGGCCCTTGAAGTCATAAGGTGTACCTGATCGACCAAAGCTATCTTTCTCATCCGCAATCCATTCGTGCTCCTTTTCCATATGTGAGACTGTTTGCACGGCAGCTTGCTGCTCCTTCTGAAACTTCTCGATTTGATGACCTAGCTTCTGCATCTCTAAGCTTTCTTCCGTGATACGCGATGCTTTTGACCGCGATGCTTGCTCTAGAGAATGCAACTCGTCATCGAATCCCGTCAGCTTGGCCCGTTCATCGTCAAGGTTTGCTTGGGCGATATCATGAGAATCCTGCAATCATGTCAACGCTGCACAATTATGAATCCTAATGTTACTGACCTTGATCTGTGCTTGCTGAGTTACCAGCTCCGCAATTTCTTCCTTTTGAGCCTTCAAAGTCTGTTCGACTTCTTGAAGTTGCTCTTGGGCATTGGCGAGGTCGCCACCAACTTGATCTGTGTCCATCTGTGCTCCTTGCAGCTCTTTTTGCAGCGCTTTCACAGCGGTTGAGTTCTTTGAAAGTGTCTTTCTCAAGGCATCGAGAGAACTTTGGAGCTCTACAAGCTTACCATCTTTGTTGTTGTCAAAGTCTTTCATGTCCTTCTCGATTCGTTTGACATCCTTGTTTGCTTCATCTTGTCGTTTCTTCGCCTCGACTAAATCTTGCTTGAGTTGAGCAATGCTGGCTTTCATATTTTCGACCTCTTGGATGATGGATGATGACGAATTGCTTCCAATCTGCTCCTCAGTAAGCTTAATCTCATGGGTTTTGAGATCAAGTTCCCGCTTGATCTGTCGTGCTTGGTCCATTCTTTTCTTCTCCCTTGCTACCGTAGCTCGAAGCTCTGCTAACTCGGATTCTTGTTCTTTCAATGACTTATTGAGTTCGTTAAGCTTCTGCAATGTAACGAGCACACCACTCGAATTGGGGGAGCTGCCTCCTGATAGAGTGCCCGAAGGGTCGTAGGAATCTCCTTCCAATGTAATACTCTTCATACGCACTGCTGGGTCAAAGGTCACCCGCTTCGCTGTTGCAGCATCCGCACAAATTAACGTATTACCAAATACATAATCCATAGCTGTTGAAACTTCATTATCGTAACCCACCAAAGATAGCGCGAGGTCAACTTTTCCTGGTGCAATCTTCTGAGCAGCTCCGATTTTCTCAGCCGATGCACGGAAAGCAGCAATCTTGTTCAATGGGATGATAGTGACTCGTTTCCTGAGTTTACCATTTTGAAGCAATTGAGTACCAGTAACTTCCGTATCCACAACAACGTTGTACAGACGTCCACCAGCACAGATCTCAAGGGCTGTTCCTGCAGCAGTGTGATTCTTATCGATTGTAAAGAGTTGAGCAACGAGACCTTTGACTTTGGATCTGTCAAAATTTGGAGTGGGGTCTGCGTAGTTAAAATCGATATTGGCCACTTTTCGCTTCAAAACATCAGCTTGCTCGCGAATTCGACGGATGTTCTCCTGTAGGGTAGATTCCTGCTTGTTCATATCCTCTTCTCGACCCGCTTCGAATCCTAGCTTCTGCAGCTCCTTTTCGAGCTTCTGCGCTTGTGTCCGTAATCCCTCAAGCTCATTCAAAAGTCCAGAATTTTGCTCCTTGGCCTTCTTCGCCCGTGGCTCTTCTTCTTTGATCCTTTTCTCAAGATGTGTCATTTTCAATTTGGCTTGCTCTTGCTCGGTCGATGCAGCACTCGAGCGATTACGAGCATCTTGAAGCTGACCTTGGTAGCCGCTCTCCTGGCCCTCTTTTGATGCAACACCGGTCTGGAGGGTCTGAAGAAGCTCCTCTTTCGTCTCTGCTTCTAGATTTTGCTTCTCCAAATCCTCCTTAGCCTTATCATATTGAGATTGGAGCTTCTCCAATACTTTCGTTTTCTGCTTTAGCAGTGCTTCCAGCTCGGACACCGTTTTTTGAATTGTTGACTTCCGTTCCTTCTCTTCTGTCATACTCGACTTTTTGAGATCCATCACCGTCGACAGGCGCACCAATTCATGAGAATATTTCTTAACCTCCTCTTCCAAAGCTTGAGTCTTACCACCCTTTCTCAATTCTTTCTCACGTTGCGCTTTAACGCGTTTTATATCTTCCTCCAAGAAGGATATTTCACTTTTTAATCGTATTGCTGACTCTTCGAGATCCGTTGCCCGTTGCTTTTTCGATTCAAGATCACTCGCTGATTGCTTCACCTTTTCTTGACTCTTCAGATAATCGTGTGCTACCACCACTCTTGTCAGCCTCTCAAGATCGTTCTGCGTCTGCTGAAAATCCAAAAAGGCCCGTTTCTCAGTCCGGAGCTTTTCCAGCTTAGGTTCGATTTCTTCCTTGAGAAGTTCCGTTATCTCTTGTACCTTCATCTCTTTCTTTGCCATTGTTTTGAAAGCCTTATCTCTTCGATCCTCAAACATTCGTGTTCCTGCAGCCTCCTCAATCATAGCAAGAATTTCCACCGCTTTCATATTCAAGACTTTCGTAATTCGTCCTTGCATAATCAAGAAATTTGGATTGTTGATATTGAGTTGAACTGACTGGAACAAGTTTTGCACAGTTTGCTGTTGGGCTCGGTGTCCATTGATAAGGTACTTGCTCGTCCCACCAAGAACGATTTGCCGAGTAACACTGATCTGAGCATATTCCTCGAACCCGATGGGAGACTTCTTTTTGTCGCGGTTATCGAAAACAATAGTTACACTTGCTTTTGTCACTCCGGCTTGACCACGTTTGTAGATGAGATCCTACCAATGTCAGCCTTGAGGACTCAAAATTCAGTGAGGGGTAACTGCGAATACCTGAAGATTCTGAGCGCGGACCGTAGTCATATTCGTTATACCCAGGACAAAACATATTGAGTCCAGAATGTTTGATTTTCCACTTCCATTGAGGCCAGTGATCGAGTTGAAGCTTTCGTCCCTGCGACACCATGTTAGCATGAAGAGGTAGGATTGTTCAGTTTCCATTGTTTACCATCCCGAAATCACAGTGCGCACAGCGTACGATTTGAAACCCTACATGACGGTTAGAAGACAATCCTGCGCAAAACAGCCATTAATACGCACATCTATGATAACCTCTACTACCCTCATTATGGCGATGCTGAGTCGTGCTGCTCGTGTGTCGTATTTTGTATCGATATATTCTTTTGCGGAGCGCGAAAGTAAACAACATGGGGGTCGCATGCAGCAACCCCGGCAGAACCATATTCCGCTCCGTGAAATCTTGGCATTTTTGGGACAACTATAAAGATTTTAGGATAGAAACACTGCTTGTAAACATTTAGAAGTAGAGGATCGCAAACGTCCCTTTGAAGACGGTGATAGAATACAATATTTTTGTTCAATACCAATCCATATCCATGTAAGGCCTAGAGTTTCTCATCAGGAGCCACGTAATTGTATGCAGAGGGCACGATAAATTCATGATCAAAAACCCAAACTCGAAACTATGTTGTGTGATGAAAATATGGTATCAGTGCAGATGATGGCTCATGATGCAGCACGTTGAATCATGTATGAGTGGTTTTCATCGTTTCGCATAGGGCTTTCATGAGCTCGAGGTACCAGGAGCATGAAAGGTCTCGATTAGTTACAAAAGTTCGCAAGTATCATCAATCTCATGCAGTTTAGAAGCTCAAAATGGCCGTCAAAAGCTGGTTGCAAATGAGAGGCACTGCCGTGAAGCTTGCCCTGGTGGACTTTAGAACTTCAAGTCGCAGGAATACATAGCTAAACGACCCCAAAGGCAGCTCATTGCGGCCTGCCAGGTGATACTATGTGTAAGCTATGTCGACTGTTCCTCGTCTATTCCTCGTCAATCTAGACAGACCAAGCATCAAAATCGGGGACGTACCGTCAAAAATCTTGTTCTGTGTTCAGAAATTGGTTGAAGACATAACCAGAGCGCACTACACAGTTCTGCTCAGCTAAAAGCTTTTGCTGAGGAATGACCCACGGCCATAGACTATAAATATAAATCATATTCTCTACCAAAGATTTTCTGTCTGGACTAATTTCCGCTAACCCTAAGTAGAGTACAGGGTACGATATTCGACGGAAATAACTTCATTACTGGAAAGCATCTTACTACTTCAATATCCAAAGACAATTTCAGCAAGCATAAACGACATGGCCATAGGAGGAGAATGTCAGCTGCCATTAGAAACTACTGAACATCATTTTCGCCGTAATTTCTACCGACTTGTCGCTGCTGTGTGGACATCTAGTCGTCTTTAACTTACCAGACTTAAGACTTTTCTAAATACCTGCTTGATGCGGACATAAAAATGACATAGTATCTACCATTGACGAAAATCTTACTACTCCCCATGTTTAAATGCGGAGCCTCTGCCTTGATATATCGGAGGATTGCTTTCTCGCGCTGACAGCTCATCAATAGATGCATACTGCATCTCGGGGCTGTAGAGCTACGCCAATGACAAGAGAAGTTGCCAGGAAATAACGCATGATCCTCTGAGACCCCGAAGCTACATGCCTGAGCAGATGTCTCGGTTGACCGGAGTTACTGACATATAAAATGATATGTGGCACATTAACCGTCCGGCCCAAGCTGGAACCCGCATGTGGTGACGTCGATTTCAAGGCCGGCAAGTATCTTTAGATGTTCATCCAGCCCATAAGATGGGTATCTTCAATCTCAGTGACAAAAGTTCCATTATTGAAGGACTTTCCCGTCGTTCAATGTGGCAACACATACGGTAGGGCGCGGAACCCACCGGCTTCCCGTTAGTGGGGTCATCCATCTACTGTAGAGCATTTGTCAATCGATGATCAATGGACCGTGGGTCGACTCACAAACGGTGGATAAATTCCATTTGAATGAAGAATTCTGGGTAATTACTGCAGTGGCAACAACCCTTTCGCATTACAGGTACAGCAGGATTTTGATGAGTCCCATTTTGTAGATTAAGTCTGACGCTCGCTTTGCAAGAAGCAACAAGGAGGAAGGTGTTTGAAGCAGAGTGAATCATCTCTGCTATACCACGGAGGATCAAGTGGCACATACAATTGGCGCTATATCCATGCCTATATCTGCGTGCGACTCCTTACGGGCTGACCAGATTTTGCAATTTGCAATAGTGGCGGGACCACCTTCAACATGCCGAAATTTGGTCTCGAGGTAGAGTCATTTATCTGTGTTAGAACGCATTTCTTGCATGGAGTAATAGGATAGCTGGAAGGGCAACATCCTTATTCACAAAGGTTCCCGAATGCCGAGGAAGAGGAATAAGGAGAATTTCCAAAGTCGAGGTTATGCATTCTCGCATTCTCGCATTCTTGCATTCCTGAATGGAATTTGGAGATTTCGTGTAGACCGCCAGAGTGCTAAGACCAATCGATGTCCTCGACGGAAAAGAAGACCAACAACAGGGCCAACTGGAGTAGCTGTGTGCACATTGGGATTGGTTTTCTTTGGACTCATACCAGTGTTTCCATACGAGAACGAGGGGGCCGAGACGGTAATGATCGTCTTGCTGTCTGGCTGGATTGCACGTTAGTTGCCCAACGCAAATGAATTGAACTGGTTTGGGCGGGTGTAGATTTGCTAAATTTGCTAAATTTCCCTTCTTTCCCTTCATTCCCATGTGGTAGTGGGCCGCTGGGTCTGGGCACTTGGGTCACAGCGGAAGATGTCTCCGCACCCCTACTTCGTACAGGAGCTGCAAAGTGGTACTGGGTACTAGGTACATGTTGTATCAGGGGATTAGGCTCTAGGGAGTAAGTACAGAACACTTGCGGAAAAAATCATCCAACACCACGGAATGTTCCTTTCTTCCACAATCCACAATCCACAATCCACAATCCACAATCCACAATCCGCAATCCGCAATCCGCAATCCAGCCATCCATCCCTTTCTTTCTGCATGCGCAGGAGAATGTCGATGTCTCCATTCTGCCTCCAAATCGTTTTCCAGCTCACCCGCAACCAGGGTTCGTTTGGAGCTCAGCGTGTTTCTAATGGTAAAAACCCTACTCGTGGAAGGGGCCTGCCTAGGTGGGGGGCGTGGGAGGGATACCTAGGCAATGGGAGTGGGAGTGGTTAGTGCTCAGATGGGATATCAGACCCGTAGGCTTGGTTCTGGCAATGATCGGTACAGTCTGATCGATTATACCGGCCCGTCATGCTGATACCTTCGAAAATACCTGCCACCTCTTTTACCCATTTGGGCAATAGCCCCGGATGGCTACGTGCTAGACATGCAATGCTCAGTTGAAATTTGAAAATTTCGATTCTTTCGGGTCAACGACAGCCTATCATAGCGATGATTCTCCGCTCGGGTTAACGGACACGACACCAGCAGCTGAATCTCATGGCTCGAATGGTGCCTCGACGTGAATATGAATCAGTCTATTCGTCCAGCCAACATTTGCATGAGGTCAAAATTGAGTAACTTGCTACTTGGAGATCAAGAATCTTTAATTTCGATCGTCGGGTTTGGCAGGCAATTCTGTTTGATTGCCTGCGTGGGGTCCGAGAGGCAGCTCCTCCTCCTCCTCCTCCTATTAACAAGACAGAGCTTCTCCTGCGGTGCCAAAGAAACTGGGTTGCTGTGTTTTGGCGTCCATGCGTCGACAACGATCGTATGGATGAACCTATGGTAAGCCCCCGGTACTCCCCATATCTAATCTTCTACCAGAATCAAGGAGGTGCATACTTTCCGTAAAGTCACATTTGCTTTGAATTGCTACTTTGTTGGTGGGTAGGTGGGTGGAAGTATAAAGGGAAGTCTCTATCAAATCATAGTGACCTATAACACGACGTGTTAAGAATGCCCACCAGCATCCTTCGCCGGGGAAAACGGGCCCGGAAACCTGTCCGTTCTTAACCATGGTGCCTGAAATATAGAAAAGCATGTAAGATTACCTGGTGCAGAAGTCTAGTCCGCCGTCGCAGCGGGAGAGAGCCCTTTAGTCCTCTTTGATTTGCACTTATTGTCATGCCTGTTCATGCAGTTGCGTCGTAGGGATTGTCGGTGGTGATCAGCACGTCATACAAAGTGCTTGGTATCACAGAGCCTTTTCTCCCTACGAACTATTCTTCGATCACGGCCCCGAGAACTCTAGCAAATATCTTCCGACCTGACGGGAGCTTCAGGTCGTTCGTCCCGGGTTCCATATAATGCTCCTTTGCATCGGTCTATGCGATGGAGCGAAGTACTGACTCCATGGACCCTGCCTTAGAAAGCAGCACAGACAAATAATGTGGCGCGTTTCTAGATCAAAAGAACGTCCAACTCACCCACATTGCAAGAGGTCTTCCATTTTCCTCTTTGGAATCGCCCTCAATTTTTCCATGTACGATCCCGGTCCATCTATAGCCTGCAGGATTACACCGTTCGAGACCCCACCTTCCGTTGCAGCTCTAGAGTAGATATAGATAGGTATCCAACTTACTTATAACATGCTTCAAAACACGGACTGCCTGCGCTAATACAGTAATAAAACCGTCTCAAGCTCAAGCTGGTAGTTACTGTCATATTCATATTCATTATCCAATCTCTATTTCTAAGACCCGAGTCGGAGAATTTCATATTCAACCAAATTTTGGCTCGTAGTTTGTAATCATCCACAAGCTGGCAAGAAACGTCACTTCGAATCCAACAACGCCAAAGAATATCACATGAACCTAAACTCGAGCCTTGCATTTCTTGATATCCCATCGTCAGATCATTTTTATCCTTGAACAGCTTGATCCAGGACCTGTCAACTGTCGAAGATCTCGAGGCCCCCCCTCCTCCAGTCCCGATGCGCCTGGTTTGATTGACAAAAGTCGGGAATCGTTGACACCTGCGACATCAAGCTGTCTTGAACCTTATTCTATACTTAGCTGCCCTTCGTCCACGATTCAAGCAACACCCTTAAAGTGCTACACCGCAAACACAGCGTCCAGAAAGCTCAGAGATCGCGGTGAAAAAGCGCCTTACATGAGCTGGGTGAGGATATTAGGTTAGCTCGTGTCCCAGCTCTCTGACGGCTCCACCGTTGCATTGAGCTAGATACAATCACTACATTTGCAAACACTCTCGTCTGTGGCTCTTCTAAGTCTCTCCAACATATCTGCTCTGACCCGGACCAGGTATGAAGCCCTACATGCCACAAATTGCTTTGGCAGGTCCGAGAATGGCAGACCATTCAAAAGACTGCTAACGCTCTCTTTAGTACTAGGCTTTGGATACATTAACAGTAAGGTCGTCATGAGCAATTCTGGTCGTCAAGACCAATCGAAACAATCTATTCCTGGCCAACACTCGTTTGCACTTGAGAAGACACTATCACAGGACCCCGCGAGATTCCTAAGCTCTGCACGCTCTTATGCAGATTTGAATTATCTCTTTGCAGTCCAGGAAACAACAATGCTGGGAGCCGGACCCAAGCCCAAGCCAAACCGACGAAAATCCACCGAAGGAGAAACCACAAAACATCGCCGGACAAGATCAGGTTGTTATACCTGTCGTAGTAGGCGAGTAAAGGTAAAGACACCTCTTCGTACAAAATGACCGTAAGCTAAATTCACATAGTGCGATGAGCGCCATCCTAAATGTGACAGTAAGATGAATATGATCTTTGTCTCCGGTGAGCATGACATGGTACAAAGCTAACATTTGTTTCAAGGATGCGCAAAGGGTAATCGAGAGTGTGTCTATCCGGAGACACAGACACTAGGGAAGTCGGCGCCTGGCGCTTCAGCGAAAGGGAACCGGTCGAAAACCCATCAGAGCCCTGGCTCATCCGAGGACGAAGAAGATGATCGTAATGTAGAACGCCTGGAGACAATACCGGATGATGAAGTGTATGGGGATGATGTTGAGCCTGGAAATGATCTCCCGAAACAGAACTACCGTGCAGGGGATGTCAATGTGCAGTCTTCCAGAGAGCACCAAAGTATCACCAGACAGAGTTCGGAGACACCATCTCTGGTGTACGACAAGGGCTCTTCACCAACTCCCTCTACTGAAGGTTCCGTAGGGTACCCTAACCTCAGAATCGCCAGCAGCTCTCTGTTTCATGAGCAAAGCTTTGGTCCTGCCTCTTCGCCTGGTGTCCTGAGAAATGATTGGTCCCATCTTCCCCCGGACTTACAGTTCTATTTGGATTATTTCGATCAAAAAATAACGTTTTTGCATTACAACATAAAATCTGATCATAACCAATTAATGCGACCTTTGATCATAGATGCAGCACTACGCACCGAAAGTCTTCTCTACGCAGTTGTGGGATTTTCAGCGTTTCAACATGCTGTCGAGAGGCGGGAGGGGAAAATTCAGGATTTTTTACAGTATTACAACAAAGCAGTGTCCCTTCTGCTAAGATCGTTGAAGGCAGGAGCTCGAGCAAATTTAGGCACTCTTATGACCATCTTGCAGTTGGCGACTATTGAGGTAGACTAGAGCCTTTGAATGACTATCAATTACCAGACTAACATGCCACAGGAATTTCTTGGAGATTGGGCAAATCTTCTTGGCCACCAGAAAGCTGCACACGAGCTCTTGATTCAGCTCTATACTCCCCATTCCATCCTTGAAACCGATCTCGGTCGCATCATTCTTAGTTGGTATGTACGCTTCGATGTCTCGGTGGGGTTGATGGGCGGATTTGACGCCCTTCTACCACGAGAATGGGTCACTGCTTTACACGAGTGGTGTGAACAACAAATTGCAAATGACCCAAACAATTTAGTGTGGAAGTACGAGCATCAGATTGCAAAAACACGTATTCTCGGGAAAGACATCACCACTTTGTTCGCGAAGAAAGTTAAAGGAGAGATCACCCATGAGCAATATCTGGTTGAAAATGCAGTGATCATGAATACAATCAGAAGGTGGAAGGACGATATGCACCCATCTCTATTAGACCATCGATATTTGGTCATGGACTTCTCTCATGCACCACAAAGACAAAACGGGCCAGACTGCGTCTTCGACCCCTATGCACCGGGTGTACTCTATAGTGGTCCGTTATGGCTGACAAATACATGTTTACTCGACTGGTACGCTATCGATATGATATATGGATTGCAGACGGCCCAAGCCATGCAGACGGCCCCGGATGCGGAGCATCTAGGACGTGTAGCCTCGTTGAGTGGTCAGCTGTATGAGTCTACGTTGAACTCACCAGAGACACCTAACGGGGCGATCGTGGGTCTCCAAGGTGCCATAGGCTTATCTGCCTTCTTTTTGCCACAAGATGAAGCACATTCTATGTGGCTTCGTCGAAAGCTAGCAATAATAGAAACTCAAGGGTAGGGGAAAGACAATGAGCTTATTGATGGTCAACATATACTAACGTGCAAGTCAGATTTGTTCAGCCAAGATCATTCCGAGAAAGATTGTGTGAAGGCTTGCGAGACAATTCATGTATGCACTGGTGGCTTCCGAATGACGAATTGTTTTATCCCTTGATACGCTCCATTCGAAATTTCGTCGACGACCGAACCTCCGCGCCCAAAAACGTTGAAAGTAAGGACGTTCAAGATATGAAAATAGTTTTCTCGGCTCTAAGTCTTAGTGATGAGAGTGATAGTTCTCCTCCACTCACATATAAAGGCAAGGGCCCTGCCAGGGAAGTAGCTGTGGCCACTAATTCGGGATGGTCACCCTCACAAGGAAGCACGGGATATGACCAGCTTGATGCTTACGGAACTACACCCAACAGCGAGCAAGCACATTGGGATGAGAGGCAGGGTGGGTATCTTTGAGAAAGTAATATATTCGAGGCAATCAATGTGTCCATGGCAAGTAATTGCTGGCATGGGCGTTTTGTTCTTCGTCTCGGGTTCGAACCCGGTGTGCCAGCGAGACTGCTGTTGATGCGACACGCAAGAGGAACCGGGTGGAAGCCCTAACAGCTCCAATGAATTGAAGAACCCAAGAGCAATTGAGGATTGACTTTAGAGGCTGTTCTACTCACCCACGCGGCGGCACGAGGCCTATGTCAGTACATGTTGCAGACGCTACCGTTCGAGCAGAAAGCCTCCGCTGGGCTTATACCTATTTGATCAAAACTTTTGAGGTTTTCAGATCATTTTCAAGATTGGTATCTTGGCTGCCCAAATGATGAATTGTGATATATACCAGGCAACGAAGTATCACGAGAAAGGGGGACGATAGAATCTTGAAGCAAACAAAGAGAACTTGTATTATATTAGACTAAAGCGAACACCATACTGCTTCCACATATACACCTAATCACTGTTGTGCGGTGTTTAAAATTTCAGTGTAACTATGAAGTATAACAGTTCGTATTAAAGACAGAAAACGTTGAAAGCTCTCGCTTTGAAGTCATAACTAGGTATTTGGTGATGTGGCTGTTCCCTGCACTGATGGAAAGAATTGTCCCAAACCAGACTACGGTGAGGCATCCACACATCGGACGCAATTTGTTGGTGTGGCACCTCAGGTAAACTATCTTTAGCATAGATGCAATTCACAAGCTTCGGAGTTTCGAACATTATTGAGAACCACGACTCAACTCCCTCCCTTCACGCGCGGTTTATCCAGGATCGCATCGCAAACTCGAGTGTTATAACGAAACGGCCAGTCCAGCCCCGCAAGAAACATAGAAGGAAACCATGAACCGACCAGGTATGAAGCTCTTGAATACTTCCTCTTCCCCACAATGTGCCCCACTGCGAGGCTGCCAAAGGAGGACATCTATTTGCATTGAAGGAGATCTGCGTGCGAATTTCAGGAGTGCGAAAGACACTGAAGGTTGCAATTCACCAGTATATGGCAGAGCTGCAGGCTCGCCTTTGATCACTGGATACAGGGATATGATATTGTCCGCTTTATGGCTGAGATGGTTGAGCACTTGACTTTGGCATGAAGGGGCCTCCAATTGAGGAGTTAAGCTGGTATCATTAATTGGAAGCTTTGGATCACTAAGAACGTTGATAAGGCTTCTTGCGCAAATGTTGTGCATGATGCCACCTGTGCGGACTGCTTGCTTTGCAGCTAGCAACGACTACTTTACCATCAGGTTCGCTGACATTGCGCTTTCAAGGAGTAGGACCGCAAGCGATGCGTGGTATGCCCAATGGCTTCCCAAATCAACAACAAATACAGAACAGAAATGTGTCGAACAGGATACCGCCGAGCGGGAAAATGGGTACGGATCTCTTTAGGGTCTTGTTGAGTTAAGGGAATAATGTATTGTGCTGATACTTGTCCACGGTTTTAGCGAATAATGGAGCAACATGGGCTTTTGGAGGTGTACCGATGGGAGGAGCAGGCCTGGGCAATCCTCGTCCAAACAATGGACCGATGACGAGCTTTGCGCAAACGATAGGAGGCGGATCTTCGCAACCTGCGACTCCTCTTGATTTATCGTGAGTGTGTTTATTTTAGTTGCTTCTCACCAATCTACATTTCACCTTTACTTCTTTTCACCGAACCTATACTTAATCTCCAAGATGGATGATATCTTCCGGCATGACAATTCACGTCCCTGGTCACAAAGAAGGTATGCTTATTCGAAAGAACAACCATCTATCTTTCTTTCGTCACCATGGGGACCTCGCTTTTTCTGGCTATCATTTTTGAACTGAGCTTAGGAAAGTCGAGACTATGATAGCTTCTGCCGGAGATGATCTCAAAACATGACTTTCAATCTTTGGATACGGTGATTGCAGATGCTAATGGTTCTTTTAGGGAATTTCCTTCCCTGTCTGGGAACCAGCCTCAACATAATCAGTCAACCTGGGGTGCTGCAGGTACAAGGAATATTGGACCATCGAATAACATGAGATTACAACAATCCGCTGGACTTCCGGCGCAACATACTCAGCAGCAGCAACAAGATGAGCTATTTAACTCATCATCACAGCTACCGAGCAATCAGGGTGGGTTCCGATTTGGCGCGCAAAACAACATCAATCAGTCTTCACAGCCGAATAGCGCAGACGAGTTCCCGCCTCTGAGCAGAAATTCAAATGGAGAAATTGGCCAGGACCGCGGTTCGAACTTGCTACAAAACGTAGGGTTTGGAGGATTCGGTGCTGGTAACCAACCCCAGCAAGGAAGGGGTAACGGCCTCTTGAATGCTTTATCTGGCAATGGTCGAGCAGTAGCAAGTAATCGCACAGCCTCGCCAGCAAGCCTGTCTGGTGAGTGAATTATTGTTGGTGAATATCTGGGTATACTTGATCAAATCTAATCCAAAACTTGGCAATAGGCCCACCTATAACAAGATCGCCAATTGATTCTAATCGGCAAGGGTTAAGCAGTGTAGGAGAAAATGATATTGGGGTGAGTTAAGTAATGTTACTTTGTTATTTGGCGCTACGCTGATACGTTTTATCAGGCGTTTTCAAATAGTCACTTTGGGTCTGCAAATCCTACCCAGCTCCGAGAAGACGAATCGCAACAGCAATTCAATATGAACTCTGCATCTGGATCGAGAGCGGATCCTCCGCCGCAGCTTAACGACGCCCTATCGCATTCACAGTCGACCGGCAATGGTTCCACCCAAAGAAATCCCGAAGAGCCAAACTCCAAAATCCAAGATCCACTAGCTCATATGAGCGATACCGATAAATATGGTCTCAAAGGGTTCTCTTTTATGATGAACAACTTTCCTGATTATGCTGCTCTCGTCACCGGCACCGATATTGCCCATCTTGGTCTCGATTTGAATTCTAGCGAGTAAGTATATTGCAATGTACACCATGGTCTGACCCATTTGCTAATGGTTATAGCCTTATTTCAACTCAAATCTATTCACTATGGGAAAATGAACCGCCTCGGCCAGATGTCACAAGCTACAAGCTTCCGGACTGCTATCGCGTTCATAATATCGCGCCTTTAGAGACCAAGATGTCAAATTTTAATGATGAAGCATTACTCTTTATGTTCTACAGTAACCCTGGCGACAAGCAACAACTTATGGCGGCTAGGGAATTGTAAGTCTATACATTGGCATGTCTCTATTCTTCTGGTAAATGCTAACACTGTTAAATATAGGGGCAATCGCAATTGGCGCTACCACAAGAAGTTACAGTTTTGGCTAACCAAAGACGATCTGATGGTCCCACGTCAAATAAGTCCCCATGTAGAGCTAGGCTACTACATCTACTTCGATGTCAAGACGTGGTCAAGGCAACGAGTGAGTGATTCTCAGCTTCTCAACGAACATTTTTAGTAATTGACATGATCCCAGCGAGAATTCCAGATATCTTACGAGGATCTGGAGAAGATAGAAGACCGCAATTACAACCTATAAACTAACTCTCGCACTCTGCCTGATGTCATTTGTTGTCGGGTCACATTAGTCTGCAGGGTCGAATATAGAGCTTCAACGACAATGACAAAAACACATCAAAACTTTATTCCGTTCCTTTCCTACATACATGGGCTCTTCCTGCTCAACTCGTGTTTTACAGGTGTAAAAAGTTCATCCACGATCTTCTGCAATACAAAGTGCAAAATATCGGGATTGCATGGCTTGGCTTATTGTTCCACACATTTCGTTGGTTTGTCTTTTTTTTTTTGGTTTCCTCGGCGGAGTATATATAACGGTTTTCTTTCTGTGTTGGAAGGAAACTGCCTTGCATTTTCTAACACGTGGGTATATTATTTTTGGAACTTTACGACCGGCGTTTTGAACTCGGCTCGTCTGTTGCAAGTTGGTTTGTCAGTTCAATTCAGTTCAGTCGGTTCGGGGAGAGTCAGATCAGAATTAAGTCAGGTCGAATCAAAATCGAATAGTTGATTGAATGAATGAATGAATGAATTTGTGAGTGAATTTGTGAGTGAGTGAGTGAATGAGTGAATGAATCAATGGTTCTTTGATTTGCCATGAGATCAGATCATGACGAGCCGTGTATTGGTTTTGATTTTGAGAGCCGGCGATGGCGATGATAATTGGACGATTTGAATGTGTGGCATACATGTTTTATCGTTGGTTGATCTATCTGTGAGGAGCGTAATTGTGCTGCTGCTATGCCGAGCTGTGTTCTGCTGTGCTGTGCTGTGATCCTGTTTTTGTTTGGGTTGTTTTCGTCTCATGTGATATATATATATATATATATATATATATGTACTTACGTATGTAGTTTTTATCATCGTCCTCACTCCCAAGCACTCACTCACTCGCTCACTCACTCACTGTATGAGGAGATGTCGAGGTCGGAGTAACCCCCTTTATTTATTTTTTTGCTGGGGGAAGGGAAAGGGAGTCGAGTCTACGCTTCTATTTTTATTTCATTGGGTTGTTTGCTGAGGGTGTACTGTTGGGATTTGGGGGGAATAGTTGGCTGGCTGGCTGAGTGTATGTGAGTAGGTAAGTAGGTAGGTAGGTGGCTGTGAGTGAGTGAGTGAGTGAGTTGATGTGATGGCTTTGGAGTCAGTAATTAGATAGAAGGTTGGATATGTATATATATATAGCTTGACATGCATGCACTTTGTACAGTTGGTTGGTCTTTGCGGGTTGGGTTGTTGTATGTAGGTAGTGTGGGTTATTGAATGGGGCGATGGCGATGGGCGGTGGAGGGAAAGGTTGAAGGTAGAAGAGAAGAGGAGAGAATGGAACAGGAAAGGAAAGGAGAGGAGAGGAAAGGAAAGCAAATGGTAATGATGTTGCATCTTGGGTATAGATATAGATATGATAAGTGAGGCAGGTAGGCGTCTTGGTAGTGGGTGGATACTGGAATCTGGTTATTTCCAAGTAGAAGAGATAGATAGGGCAGGGCAGGGCAGAACTGGGGGTTAAAAGGTACAGTATATTTGGAGAAGAGAAAGCGGGATAAGGGAGAGTGTTGGTTCACCAATTCGTAGCACCTCACTTAGTCTCAATAGGACCAAATAAATGCTGTTGAATCGGGTTGAATATTCTAAACTAGGCGGGAGGAAGAGCTAGACTGTATAGACCACCAGCTCTCCTGTGCTAATTGCTATACTACAGTATAGTATGTATCTCTTGTCCTGTAATATCTCTCCCGTAGTTTAGCGAATATACTGAACCCGACAGAGAGAGACAGAGAAGTAATAGGAATGAATGAATGATGGAGAGCGGAAACAGAAACAGAAACGGAAAAAAATTTGAATATGAATATGAATGTGAATTTGAATAAAGAAGAACCTTGCCTAACCAACTCTTCATCTTTCTCTCCTCCTCCTCTCCTCTCAATACCACCACACCTACAAGTGCTTCTTCATCTGTACTCCCTCACTTCCTCCCTCCAAACCTCCCCAAAACACCACCACCACCACAACTACCACCAATAACAACAACATAGCAAACCTATTAAAGAACCCCCATTTCCCATTCCCCATTCCACATTCCCCATTCCTTCCCATCCCATTCCATCCCCCATACATAATCTTCATACCTTGAAACTTTCCCCCATCAAACCTACCTACCCTACCCTACCCACCACTCCATTCCCAACCTCGTCTCATCCAGCGGAAGAATGACATGACGTGGCTCTAAGAGGAACCCCCCAACCCCTTCCCAAAAAAATGTTGTTTTTTTCTTGTTTTTTTTTTTTTTTGTTGAGTGCCGAGGGAGATTTACATACATACATACATACCAATGAGCATCTGAAAGGGAGGGGGGGGGACAAAAACATGTGATACTGTGATAACTATGGGGTGATAACGCGGATGCCCGATCTGAATCGGATGATATTTTGTACCTGAGTCGGAATTTGTCCCGGAAGATTTTTAGTTCGTTGGTTGTGGACAGCTGCTCAGGTGTAAAGAGATAGGCGGGAGGTAGTAAGAGCAGACACAGGTTCGGATTTAATTCCTCGAATGACTCGGACATTACAGAGATCACAAGCAGCGAAGTTGGAGGGGAAATAGCAAAGGTTGTGTAGACATTTTTATGATTTTCCATTTGACTCATATAGAGCCCATCCTAGCAACAAGGCCATCGGTCTAAACGACAGCGACCATGAGGGGTTTGTTTTTCTGATATAAGATACATGATGATGCACACAACTGTGTCATCCTTTAGAAACCATCCATTTTTGACTTTAATATTAAAATCACAAGTTCCCCCTTCCCCGTTCCAAAAAACGCCCCGGTCTAGTTTGGACAATTCCCACGCTCGTAAAAAGTAACAAAAAATGCAAATTTTGGCCGTTTGATAATCGGCAATTCTAGGTCGTGCACTCATTAAACAGATGCTTATGCAGCATCAGCTGATGCAACAGGTTCCGCGATGCGGGTGACCTGGCTACCAGCTCGGATAATCTTTTTGCCTGCAGTGTCACTGACAAAAGAGATATCTTTGTTTTCCCTTTGTGCTCGCTTCCAGATCTCGACTTCGCAGCCACCACGGAGGACACCTACACGCATTGTTGAAAGAAGGTTGTGTGCCGCATTGGAGTGGTTGTAGACACCACCGTTGAAGATAGCGGTTGCGTCCTTGCCAATACCTGATGTGATCAAAGCCTTTCCACCTGGATGTTCCTTGACGAAATCGGTAACATCGTGGACAACACCGGCGACAGCGATAAGAGCACGACCGTTCTTAGCTTCGGTTTGATAGGTGTCCCAGTCAATGATTGGCAATTGTTCAAGAGGAATACCCCAGTCGAGAGTTTGTCTCTTCTGGTCAAGCTTCTTTTGGAGTTGTTGGAGACGACCCTTCTCGATTTCGTTGGACTTGAATTGCTTGAGATCGTAGGCGAGACCGAGTTGCTTCCAGATCCAGATAGACCACTTGGTAGGGTCATATTGATGCCATTCAATGGCATTGCGGTAATCCGAAGGGAATTCGTGATGGAAGTTGTGGTATCCCTCACCGAGAGTAACGAGAGCAGTGATGACGTGATCACGAGGAGAGTTGCGGTCATCGAAAGGTTGGTCACCGAGCCAATGGGCCAAGGAGTTGACACAGAAGGTGGCTTGTTGAACGAAGAAGATTCTGAGAATACCAGCGTAGATGAAACCACCGAACCAATCTCCCCAACCAAGACCAGTGACGAGACAAGGGAAGATCATACCCATGAAGATGACAGTCTTGATGTAGTTGCGGTGTTGCCAGACGACAACTGGGTCATCGTTCAAGTCGGAGATATCAGTACGGCCAATACGCTTTGGGTTTTGCTTCATGATCATCCATCCGAAATGAGAGTATAGGAGACCTTTGCGAACGGAGTATGGATCTTTATCGGTATCGGTATATCTGTGATGAGCTCGGTGATCTCTGGACCACCATCTGATGGAGCCTTCGACGGCTCCTCCACCAACAGCTGCGAGGAAAATCTTCAAGGGGAGTGTTGCGGAGTATGAGGAGTGTGCCCAAAGTCTGTGGTAACCTGTGCAGCAATGTTAGTATGGAGCTTATGTAAGAAGGGTGTTGAGAAAAGCATACCAGCTGTGATACCGAGACCGGTCATAAAGTAGTAGACGACAGCCCAGACGGCAGTCTTCCATTGCAGAGGAGTCCAGTAGGCCATGATCAGACCATAGATTGGAACTCCAACAATAAGAGTCACGTTAAGCCAGTTAACATGTTTGTACCAGTTTGCTCTGGTGATGGGTTCTTCGGTGATGTGAGGCTTCTTGGGGTCGTATCTCTTGTTACGATTGGGCTCCGAGGGCTTAGCCATGCTCGAAGGAACCTGGGCGGCGTTGGAAGCCATCTTGGAGGATTGTCGAGAGAGTGAGAGGACGGCGTGGGGAAAGAAGAAGAAGAGGAGGGGAGGGTGAGGAACTTATAAAGACAAGCTCAGCAGCTTTGTAGAAAATGCACTAGTGCACTTTCCCGAGATAACCGTGGCTACAGTATTCGTTTGGTTGGTGGTAACTACATAGTAATAATAGCAAAGTGTGAGGAACGGAGGGAGCAGCTGGCGCAGGATCCAGAATTATGTGGGGAATTTGGGTGGGAAGAGCTGGCGGACTGTAGGGGAGCTAGAGGAGGAGGGGGTTTGAGATGGGTTTGGGCGTTTGGGCGTTTTGGAAATCGCCACATACTGTAGGAGAGTGAAGAAGTTTCGGCCGCGGCAAAACAACAAAACAAACAACCCATTTTTGCAGAGCTCAACGTCCCAACAGAATTTCGAAAGCAATGTGAGCGATGCTACTGGTGGGATAAGCGAACCGGTGCAAAGACGTGAAAGGCAAGCAAAGGCGAGCTCCACTCTTAAGGCAGAACATCCATCGCACGAGCGGGACATCTTTTCAGGTGCCTTGTGCATGTACTAAGTACTACGGCATCCACACTTCTTCCCAACCATACAAAGTACAAGTACTTTGTCAATCATCTTTCTGCTGTACACTTTGGGACTTTGGACTTTATTTTTATTTTTATTTTTATTTGTATTTCTATTTCTATTTCTATTTCTATTTTTATTTTTATTTTTATTATTATTACTACTTTACCAAGCCGATGACTTACCTAATTCGGTTGTGTCTTATTTTATTTAATCACCGGCCAAATCAACCGCCAGCCCAACTTTCTCTTCTTCTGGTTGCGCAGTTTAAAGTTGGACCCTTAATTGCCCGATGCGGTATTGATCTTGCGACTTCCAAGGTTCACTAAGCCCTGGCAGATTGTTCGGTTGTGCTCGGCTAACTACCTTAGTAAACTGCAAAAAGCTTTTGGACCTGCATATCAATCCTGAGCTGATGCCGCTGCTGACGAAGCGACTGACGGAAGCTGGACAAATGGAATTTCCGAGAGACTCATTTGCGCTTGCGCTTGTACAGAAGTACGCTTGTTGTGAGATATTGGATATTTGACCTGCTTCCAGAAATAGATCTTGTCCATCTAAATTACCCCCTTTGCACTCTCTTCGCATCCCTTTGTCGTCTCTGCACGTATTCGCTTTCTCACATGTTCTATGTTCCATGTTCTATGTTCTATGTTCTTACATATCCAAAACACCTCCGAGCCTACCTAGGAAAATGCTAACCAATAAAGTACAAAGTGACTTCCAAAAGTCCTCAACAAAATGCAAGGAAAGTGCACAAACGCACGAATCACATTATGAGGAAATCTATCAATATCAAAACTGGAGCCTCTTGATAAGAAAAAAAATTGACGGTTTTTTTTCGTCTTCATCTTTTTCTTTTCTTGGATCAATCCATGCAAGCTACCCCCACAAAATCAAGCTTGCGTTTGCCGAGGCTAGTTTCTGCTGTTGGCTGGATGAAAAAGGTTTGCCACTTGCCACCAGCAATCACTGCTTTACCTCTTTACATCATACTTTGTCGAGACTGGCAATTGGTCCAACCCAGTCCCAGGAACTCCCCGTGCTGCGAGAAGAAAGAAGGAACAAGGAACAAGGTCGTGTACTGGACAGCATGGCATGTGCAGATCATACGTCCACTGTGGAAAATGTCGTCTTCTCCTGGGTCAGAAATTAAAAGGTGGTTGGCCTTTGCCTGCGAGTCTGCGTGGTTTTTGTTGGGGTATGATATGCGATGTTATGCGATGCAGAAAGAGGCGCGGTTTCTTTCCTTCTCCACATTTTTGGTAAAAGATCTTGCTTGTTGTGGAGAAGAACTCATGCATCAGGAGCTGGTGGGTGGTGGGTGGTGGGTGGAAGTTATGAACGAACCTTTGTCCTGCTAGGAAAGTGCTTATGCAATGCCAGCGGCAAGCAACAGAAAATTTCCTCAAGCTGTAGTTCCAGCTTGCAAATGTTCATGGTAAGGCTACAGTTCTCGTTTCAAGGTGAACGAGCAACGAAATCGCTAGGAAGAACGATGGCTGTCTGGTCCCGGAGCAGCATTTCCAGCAATAGCCTCACCATACCTCCTCGACCTTCCTTGTCGAGGATGCATACGTATACTTTCCATTAATCAAGAATCCGCTCTGTCCGCGACCTACTCTATTATTTCCTCCTTCATTCATCAACCTGCCATGTGTGCATACACACCTCAATCTACACGGTAGCTCTGCCAGACCGAACTTTTGGAAGATATACTATCTCTTTATCACCAGACCACCAATCATTCGTCTTTAACTATCCCTCTTCAGTGCAGAAGTTATTGGCTAACGACAACACTTCGCAAATGATTGAGCAATTAAAGGATTACATTGTCTCACTTTGTATGATGTCCACTTGGTAACAATATGCCCACCGGACAGGACCGCTCTTGAGTGAGCTCACGAATCGTGCACCCGACAACTTGAATCTGTTCCCGCTCGTGCATGCTTTAGCCATACCGTCACCCCTTCATAAATCCTCTCCGCTCACTTCCTCCCAAATCTTACAGTCAGTCCATTGATCTGGATAAGAGCGGATCTTCTGGCCTCAAGCATCACTCTCAAATTCAAGACCGAAAAAAAAGCGAAAGATACCTACCTATATTATACTCATGATATCAGTCCACATTTGACTTTCCAAACCCATCCTCCGAAACCTATTCAGCACAAATTGCCGGATTGCATCTGGAGACAACTCTTAAAGAGCCGCTGATCAGAAGAATCTACATCTATATCTATATCTCCACGAAATCGGGTACATGTGTCATTCAGTCAAGGCCAATCAATGGATGAAACTTGGCATAAATCGAATTGAAATGGACATCGCATACCGGGGCGGGGGAATAAAATTTGAACGTTACCTGAAGTGAAGAATTTGGATCGCGCGCGCGCGCGAGAGAGAGAGCAGAGAAGACCACCTCATCTCATCCCATCCCAACGTCAAGCAGCTGCATGAGCTCTCTCTCTCTCTCTCTCTCTCTCTCTCTCTCTCTCTAGAAAGTTGGATGAGATGAGATGAGATGAGATGAGATGACTGCACGTAGGCATCTGAGAATGAGAAAGATCGCGAGAGTAGTACGCCATACGCCATACGCCAAACTCCTCGACGCAACGCAAATTCGTCTCCCTGGCTAGCTCTAGCATGCTTGCTCGGCAGCAGCTCCACAAGCTTCTATCCGGCCTAGCTTGGGCTACGCTACTTCCATATCGGAATCGTAGCTGTTGATTCATCCATCAAACAAAGAGAGTAATAACTTGGAACCAAGGCAAGATATTCCATTCTCCTCCATTCAATTAAGGACATTATAACTTTTATTTTTCCGTTCTCTTCGTTGCTATCCCGTTTCCCCTCTCATCTAAACTCAACTTGGCTCATCCTCCTCATCCACTGGAGAATCATAATACTATATATACACTATATGACATGAAAACCAAAAGATCAAAAACACCATTTTGTAAGTCCCCTAGTCATAGTCATCATACCATAACTTCTACCTTCCTCCCAACCCAAGTATTGAAAGAAAAAATGAAAAAAACACCCCCTTATTTCCCCTACTTCCCCTCTACTCCATTCTCACTACTCCTCCCACCCATCTTCCCCAAACTATTTTCCTCCCCCATCTCCATTCCCTCCCCACCAAGCCCGTCCATGCCCCGGCCCGAATGCGTCTGCATCTCCAACTCCCGTTCCCTCTCCCTCTCCTCCACCAAATCCCCCGCCAAACTCTCCACTTCCTCCCCCTCATCCTCCTCCGGCAACCCCAGATTCAGCGCCACCGCCACAAACGCCGTAACCGCGAACCCTGTCTCCATAACCAATACAATCGCATCAAAGAACCCGGCCTTGGCACGATTACCCCCCGTATACGTAAACACATAACTAAACCACGTCGGCACGAGCGTGGCGCCATACCCAAGCGCTAGGGATGCCGTGAGAATGAAGCGCGTGCGTCGGGTAAATGGGACGGTAGAGATGATGCGCAGACCTGAAACCGCGACAGAAGCGAACAGGAATGTAGTCATACCACCAAGGACAGCCGACGGGATAGATGTGAGGGCTGCCGCGAATTTCGAAAAGACCCCCATAACGACGAGGAAGAAACAGGCCGCCCAGCCGGCTTTGCGGTTCGCGCAGCGCGTGAGTGCGATCACGCCGTTGTTTTGCGCAAACGTGGACATGGGGGTGATGGTGCAGAGACCGGCGAGCATGCCGTTGAGACCGTCGGCTAGTACGCCGCCTTGGATTCGTGAATCGAATAATACGCCGTCGACGGAGAGACGCGAGACGTCGCATGTGGCGGTGATGTCGCCGATGGCTTCCATCATTAGGATGAGGTAGACGGCGAGCATGGGGAGGATGAAGGGGCCGTAGATGCTGAGGGGAAATGTTTTGACCCAGATGAATGATGCGACTGGAGCGGCATTTATGGAAGAGGAGTCAAAATACCCGCATGCGGCAGCGATGATGCATCCGATTAGGAGACCGACGACTACAGCGAGGGATTTCATGATCGGGGAGCCGAACCGCTCGCAGATGATGATCGTCACGAACACCGAGAAACCCAAGCCAATGAACTCCGCCGAACCCCAGGGAAGCGCATGTGGCGCTGCATTCGAAGGACAAAGTTGATAGTCACCAGTCGTAGGCCTCGACATACAGGTACCCGTTCCACCAGCCCAATCCTCCAATCCAGATGCGATCAGCGATACACCGATCAGCATAACCGTCGGGCCGGTGACAATCGGCGGGAACAGCTTCTTCAGCAACCGGGGCGTCATAAACGAAAGCCCGATCTCCAACAGCGCACACAGCGACGCCGTCCCGAGTAATGCGCCATAGCCCTCGGGACACGGCAGCAACGTGCCATCTTCTGCCGTTGGACACATACCGTTCGCGTACATCTGACTCAGGCCCTTTGTCGCAATCGGAATAATTGCGAAAGAGGTGCCCACGACTGAAATCAGCCCGGTTCCGATGTAGTACGGAGTTTTGAAGATGTGGAACCGGGTTATTTGGATTGCGGACAGGATCCCGCAGACTATCAGTGATGTGGAAACGAGATACTGCGAGGTAGCGGCATCGAAGTTGGCTGAGCCTGCGATGATTATGGGTGGTGATATGACTCCTGCGAGCATGGCTAGAGCGTGCTGGAATCCAAGGAGTAGGGCCAGGAGCACGGGCATGCGGTCTTGGAGGCCAAAGAAGGGGGCGCGACGTCTGGACTTCTTGAGGAACGGGAGGTTAGGTTTGAAGAGGAAGGCTGATGGGTTTTTATGTTAGAGACAACTTTTGGATATTGAGACTGAGGAGGGCGGAAGGTAAGAGAGAGGAGAGAATTGGTTTATAACCCAAGTATACAAAACATACCATAGTCGTAATTGCCAACCAATCCCTCTTTGGTTGAGAAAGCTTTCACAAGATGATTCACCCGCTGGCCGAACGAGCGTTTGGGAGAATCCTCGGGTCCAATGGTATCTGGTCCATCGTGTGGTCCGCTGTCGATAGTGACGGCCATGGTATTCGCTCGGTATCGATATTGAGGTGATGATGTATAACCCTACTTCGGGCTGCCCTCCACGATACGAATTGACCAATCGACCTTCTCCCACACTCAAGCAGTATTCAAGTTCAGTCTGTCTCCAGTCTTCGAAATCCCAATACCGAATATCCAAATCACCAACCGTCTCAACCCAAATCCAAATCCCACTCTCAATGCCCTATCCAATCCAATCCTATCAATTAATATGACAGTGGCACAATAATGAACAAACAAACAATAGAGGAATGAATAGTCGTAGATCAGAAGGAAAGGAAACCCCCAATTAATATAAAAATTATCCAAACCACTCCTTACCTTTTCCAATCTATTTGTTTCTTCTCCACGCACCGACCGGCGACGTCGTTTCGTTATCCAAAAACCATACCAATTACAATCGAACCACAAGCTTACCCATCCCGTCCCATCCTATCATCGGAGAAGAAAAAAAACGAATCCACTTACATCAAGGGAAGGGCAAGTCCAGCCCCCAGCCCCAGCCCCCGCCCGCCTAGCCCTTCCTTCCCACTTTCCCACTGACCTCACAAGCTTTTTTGCCCGCCCGCCCGTCCGCCAAACAAACAAAACCATGCATCCCATCCCATCCCATCCCATCCATAACTTACAGTAACGACTTCATATCCGCAACCTCACACACAAACCCCATCCCATCCGCAAGAACCCAAACTGGAGCTCGCCATGCGCCGTCCCCGATAAGCCCCTCCCCACCACCCACCGTGCTACCTTGACATCTGCATCTCCGTAATCGACGGTGCGCCTGCGCAGTTGTGATTGGACGGATAAGCTCGGGGTCGCATGTGCTTATCTGATGACCTGGTGGACATGGATGTTTAGCTAGCTTTGTGCATGAAAAAAGGACAGGAAGGAAGCACAGATCTCTCGGCTAGATGGGCTAGGGATTTTGGGGCGGAGCCCTCCGAAGATCTGTCTTTGAGGGGTGAGATTGGGGAGAATGAACGGGTTATATATATATGGGTTAGGGTTGGATGCCGGATGCGGGCGCGATGGGAGGAGGAGAATCATGTTGATATGGATGGATTGGCTCTTTGGAATGGGAACAAGAGGTCGACGGCGATACCCAGAAGGGTGTTAGGCAATGGGAACGTTGCGGCGTCTTAGGTTCGCTGGGAGATTTGTATGATAACAGTGATCAGCTACGATGTATTGTCCCAAACCGGCCTGGTTTTCTGTGCTGGGGAGTACGGATGGTGGTGTGTCGGCTGCTGGAAGGAAGGGAAAGACGTAAGTATCGCTACCTTCCGTCGTGTATGCATACTTTCATTCATTCATCATTAATCCATCAGAAGAATTCTCCAAGTAATTTTACAACCCGAACACCCGACAAGAATACCACCCATACCGCTATCCATCCCCACACCCCATGCGGCTATCCACTCAGTTACATATCCATATCCATATCCATATCCATACCCGTACCCATATCCATAATCATAATCATAATCATAACCCTCCGTATTTGTCCCTTGAACAAAACAGGAAAAAATGGCCACCCGTCATCCCATCCCAACTGTACCATAGAGAATATCGCCATCATTTATCACAGATATATCTACCCAAACGTTTCAATCCACCATCTCCTCCTCTCAACCCCACTCGCAATGCCACGCCATATTATGCAACAGAAACCTCGTGCTCTTCCGGCGTGATATACAAAACATTGCCAGTAGTACCCGCGCTCATCTCATTATCTATCGTCAACTCAGCATCTAGATCATGATCATATTCACCCTCAACTCCCGATCCAACGCCCGCTAAATCTTCTGCAAATGTCATGGGTATATGTACAGGTACCGCTGCTGTTATCCGCGGTTCTTCTACTGTTGTTGAGATTGACTGAACATATGTTGTGTCCTTGAATGGGGATTGCGAACGCTGGTAATTCTGCTGTCGATTTTCTAATCCGGTGCTTTCTAAATATGATGTGTTGTAATTCGAACTGTGGTTCTGATCAGCCGTAACTTCTCCTTTATCAGAACCCGCAGTAGATGGCGGCAGTGGAATTTGAGAAGGTCTTATTTCGTCAAATTTCGAATCAGTCATCGTCCTTCCGACCGGCTTCGAATCGACGAATCCTTCATAAGGCTTGGAACGTGATCGACCTCTTTCCGGACTTTCGTAGTCATCCGCTTTCAGATAATTTTCTCTCCTAGAGTCATGATCATGAACCGTAACCAGGAGCTCACCTTCATCTGCATGCCTCACGTCGATAACAATCGGTGTAGCTGGTGAATCCTCGAGTAGCCTTGAGTGATGTTCTTCGATCTCCGGGAAGAGATTCAATAACACGGCCGCTTGTGATCTATAGCGAGGATCATCACTAAGACAGCGACCACAGACTTCCAAAAAATAATTAGGTATACTCGGTGGAAAATCGGATAAGCTCAAAGGTCTCTGTGTCTCGGGCTCGTCGTGTTGGGTGGCTAGAGCATACAGAACCATACCTAGCTGATAGAGATCCGATTTTACTCCAATATACATCGAAATCCTCTGGTTGCTGTCTATCAATGCAGCAACCTCTGGTGGTTCCCAACCGACTGGACAGCCCCTCCGGTTGATATCAATAATCTTTGCATTATCATCACCGTCTATAACGATGTTTGACAAAGTAAAATCTCCTTGAACGTAGCCTGCTTCGTGAATCTCAGAAAGTCCTTGAACGATTTGTTTGGCCCAGCGTTCTCGTCGCTGCCACGGGATTCTGCCCTCTCCATCATAAATCACGTCTATCAAAGCACCTTGCTCGGCAAAACTGATCAGAAGTCCCTTTACATACTTTCCCTCATTATCAAGTACCACCCCACCAAATTGGATAACACTATGAGATCCAGAAAGCTGATGGAGCGCATTAATCTCATAAAGAAATTCATCCACCTGATCTGGGCCTGGAATCTCCTTTTTGATGAAGATTTGCCCTGCGACATTGACCTTGTAGACAAAACCAGATAGGTGGGAATCAAATTCGAGTTCTCCCTCCAAAACCCTTCGGCAGTTAAGATGGCTGATTGCTTTCACAGGTGGATAATGTATAACTTCCGAGAGGTCTTCCACAACATGAACATGTAGTCTTTCGTCTTCTGTCTGCAGTTTTAGATTCGTAACCGTGTCATAAAACTGAATATCCTGCAACGATTCTCGGATGGCCTCATAAATCAGAGCGCTCTTATCTCTTTGAAACCGTGTATTTGACAGTTCCTCCTCCAACGATTTCGGCGGCGCATTTCTATAATCCAATGATATCGTAACCCGACGCCAATGCGTAGGTGTCTGTGCAAATGTGACAAAAAACTTTTCCCGCTTTGATTTATCTCGGAAGTGCATGCTCAAATTCAAAATCCATCTCTTCTCCAACTCCTCCATTATTTCGTCAAATGTGTCTGTAGATACTGATCGTTCATCGATGCCAGGACCCTGCTTCTCCTCCTTCGAAACGTCGACATATTCGTGAGCATCGCTCTTAAACGTTTGCGCAGTAGGTGGGCGTGTCGAGGCAGGAATTGATGCATCAAGTGTATCTGTCCTTTCCAAGAATTCGGGTGCGCTTAATCTCGGGCCACGGTTGATAGCAGTAGAGGACGATCGATGAGATGTGTTAAGTCGACGATCAACAGAAGCAGTTCGACGTTCTTCGGGGTTCGGTATGACTGGTTCCAACCTATCTCTCAACTCTGACTGTTGTCTCTTGAAAGTACCCGCTCTTGGCAGCTGAGGGACGACCTTTCTCGAAATTCGACGAGCTAGCCCAGCCGGCTGCTGAGGCTCACTTCTTGGGGTTGTATTATGTTCATCTTTCCTGAACATAAACTTTCGAAACCAAGAAGTCTTCTGATCATTTGGAGCCGGCGAGCCATTATTTTTTTCAGTCGTTTGTGCCATTATTTTTTGCAGTTGATATAATAAATTCGAATGCCCAGTAACTGAGTATATCTGTCAGTCCACAGTTTGGAGAGCGAATCGCGAAAACCAAAAATAATAGTCCCCTCCTACTTCTGCAGGGAAAAAGAAATTACGCCGAGAAGAATGACAAGAAAGGTTTTCTCAGAGTAAAGATTCACGTTGATTATTTGAGAGGCTGGCTGGGGCAAGATGACTGTACGGGGTAGAACATGTGTTGTGTAGCATGCAGCTGTCCGCTTTTAATGAGAGAAGAGCCACGATGCTCTACAAGAATTAGATGACGAGCTGAAGACTACCATTGCATTCAAAGAGAATAAAGAGGGAGTCGAGTGCGAAGGCGAAGGACTCAAAGACGAACGAGGCGATTGTTGATGTTTATGGTTTTCTTTTTCTTTTTCTTTTCCCTTCCTCCCGCGGCGGGCTATGAAAACGGTCAACCAGTAGAGTAAGTTGCCTCGTTCTCGTGCAACATGTCAAATCAATTGGACGGAAAGAGACGCAGGGGAAGGTCGAGGGAAGATGGAGGGAAGATGGAGGGAAGACGGAGGGAAGATGAATGTATACGGGAACGAACGCAGACGAGAATGATACAGTCGTAGTATCATTGTTCGATGCAGTGTTCCAAACCTGCAGTGTCCATCCAAAGGACAGCAGAAAACGAGCCAATTTGGTGGTAGAAAGGGTTTCCAAGTGTTCCAAGAGTTCCCAGATTGGTATGGAAAATGAAGTTCCGGGGGTTAAAGGACCATTCAGGCAGCGTTTCTTAACGATGTTTACCGACGTGAGCCACTCGATCTGTGCGAATCAGTGCGAGGCTTGTTCATATTTCCCCACTGGTTGCCGATTGCCCTCGAGAATTCCTGGATTGCCTCACTTTTGTTTCTCCCGGTCCCTTCTGACAGCGCGCTTCATGCGGGTGACTGAGACATTCTGCTTCATCGTCGTTACCGTCTCCAAGCCCTGATCTTGGCGCTCGTTTTTGCGTGAGCATTCGGTGAGGTACCCGCATCAGATGATTCTGTACATCAGCATGATACTATGTAAAAAGCCGTCTTCGGTAACTTTAGGAGAACCTCGAGAATCGGATTCCCCCTACATACACATGGCATAGTACGTACCACAACACAACCCCCAGCAGAGTACGTCCATCTATCTATCCATACATGCTTCGGCACCAAGATGCACCTTCTGATCACTTCTCTAACCATTTATCCATCCATTCACCTCCAAACCAACTGTCCCATCCCATCCCATGGCATCCCATCGGGCATCAATCAACCAAATCAACCACCGCACCAAGCCCACTTCGCACTCCACAGCCATCACAAACTACACCACTCTTGGGTACACACGAGGCTGACCATCCAGTCATCCACGTTGCAAAACGCACATCATCATCGCATGTACATACCTGTAACAAAAGTATCATGTGGTGCCTCTGACGAACCCAAACGAGGCGGGTTTTGATCTTTCACCGTGGCTTAAAACGCTCACATCTCACTTGCATAGACATATTCATACCCATAGGCCAGAACTTTAGCAGGTCCGTACGTGAATGGGCTCTTTTTATCACTCCCTGCTGCTATTGCTGCTACTACTGCCCCGCGAAGCCGTTTCTTTGGTCCCCACGGAGCTCAGCCCCACCTAGTACTGTACGTAGCTACGTATACCAGGCCCGGGGACATTATAGGTACATCCGGAGTGCGAGGGCAACAGTTGGATTATCGTTTTTCATTTTTCCTTTTTCATTGCATGTTCAGAGAATCCTTCCACTTCAAGAAGTTCGTATTTCTACTCCGTAGATACTCTACAGTAGCTCGATCTAAAATGATGTCGTCTTATCTTACTTTTTCTCTAAATACAGATATGCATTTTGCATACTCAGCACTTGAAAATGACATGGCAGTCATCATCATAAGACAGACACCTTTCCAGATTCCAAGTTCCCTATTCACTCTCAGGATCGAGGATCAAATACATCCTTCTAAAATATGTTCGATTCATTAGCATACATAGAGTGAGTAGAGTGTCATCAGATATGCATATTAGTTATGCATATATCCCCAGTCTTCCTATACCTAATGCTCCGGTGATCGCTAGTAGTAGACCAATTTTACAATATTTACACACAAAGATGTCAGCCCCGTGGATCATGTTCTTCCTCGAACTCACTCGTCACTTTCGGATTCCTTGGGCTTCTTTTTGAGTTGGTTTTTCCACAGACTGTTTGCTTGGGATTTGTCGAGGTTAGGGAAGACGAGGTCGAAAACGTCCGAGTACCATTTTGCAGGGCGGCCTTCGATACCGTCTTTAATATTCTATTATTCTAATTAGCACCTTATCATAATACTATAGGCAGGGTATTCTTGCTTACCTCTGGGAGTTCTAGCCAATCGGACATATTATCTTCTGGGAAAATGATCATCTTAGAGCCTGCACGTCGAGCTGCAACTGTCTTTTCCCGAAGTCCTCCAATTCTCAACACCTTTCCAGTAACTGTGAGTTCACCAGTCATGGCAATGGTTGGATCCAAGGGATGATTCAGCGCCAATGAAAGTAAAGATGTCGCCATTGTGATACCAGCTGATGGCCCATCTTTCTGAACAGCACCTTCTGGACAATGAAGGTGGATTTTGGCATGGTCGAAGAAGTGGTTGTCCGGGAAAGTTTTGGCCATAATTGATTTAGCAAATGAGTAGGCGATACTTGTTGACTCCTTCATGACAGCCTTCAAGTTACCAGTGGTAGCAAGACCAGGTCGAGAGTCTGCTGATAGTGCGCTTTCCAATATCGATTCAACGTACAGTGCAGCACCACCCATTTGTGTCCAAGCTAGACCCATAGCAACACCCGGAGGTGTCACATCATACAGTCTATCAGATGTGAAGATAGGCGGTCCAACGTAGTCCTTGAGGTTCTCCTTGCCAATTGTAACATGTACGCTGTCAGGAACTTTGAGACTAACTCGAGGTTTCTCTGTTGTCTCTTTCTCAATAGTTTCAGGGGTCTCCTTGACATCAGTTTGATGTTTCTTAGACTCCTCAAGCGCCGCTTTGCCTTCGTCTGTAAGAGCTTCTTTTTCAGGAAGACCTGTTTCTCCAAGATCTTGAACGATCTTCAGAGCAGACTTGCGATAGACCTTTTCAATCTGCTTTTTAAGGTTTCTTACACCAGATTCACGGCAGTATGACTTGATCAACTCCTCAATGGCATCCTTGCTAAGGTTGACATCAACGTCTTTCAAGCCTGCCAGTTCCTTAGCTGCAGGTCCAAGATAGCGTTCCGCGATCGCCATCTTTTCGTCAGCAACATAACCAGACAGCTCAATCATTTCCATGCGATCAAGAAGTGGTCGAGGGATAGTGTCTGTCATATTGGCTGTGCAGACGAATAATACCTTGGAAAGATCGACTGGAACATCCAGGTAATGGTCGAGGAAAGAAGTATTTTGTTCTGGGTCTAGCAATTCCAGAAGTGCGGATGCTGGATCACCTTGATGACCTCTTCCAATTTTATCGATTTCATCAATCAATATCAGAGGATTTTCGGTTTGACATTTCTTCAAGGCTTGGATGATACGTCCAGGAAGTGCACCCACATATGTCCTTCGATGTCCCTTAATTTCGGCGACATCGGTAAGACCTCCAACGCTGAATCTGTAGTACTGGCGGTTAAGAGCTCTGGCGATACTCTTCCCGATACTAGTCTTACCAACACCAGGAGGTCCGACAAAGCACAAAATCTTTCCTTCCACAGTGCCCCTAAGTTTTCCAACAGCAATGAACTCCAAGATACGATCCTTCACATCCTTGAGTCCATGATGATCTTCGTTGAGCACAGTCATCGCATTGTCGATACCAAAGTTCTCTGCACTACGTTGACCCCAAGGAATTTGCGTCAACCAGTCCAAGTAATTTCTAGTAACATTGAATTCGGAGGCGGCAGGTTCAAGATGTGCTAATTTGTTGATTTCCTCATCGAAGACCTTCTTGACAGCCTCCGGCATTGCAAGCTTAGTCGCCTTCTCCTTGAATTTCTCGACTAGCTTATCCTTGCCATCGGATTCGATGCCAAGTTCCCTACGGATACCCTTCATTTGTTCCATTAACCAGTATTCGCGTTGCCGCTTTTGAATCTTGCTTTCAACATCCTTTGAAATCTTGGACTGTAACTGGGCGTTCATGAGCTCCTTTTTCAGGACAGTCAAACCTTTTTGTAACCGCTCCTCAATGTTCAAAGTCTCGAGCACATCCTGTAGCTCAGCGACCTCACCAATAGAAACTGCAGCAGCAAAGTCGGCGAGTTTTCCAGGCTCCTGCATGACATTGCCCGAGCTGGAACTCATTGAGAAAGTGGAAATTTGATCCCGGAACAAGCTGTTGAGGTTTGCTACTTCCTTGAAAACATTAACAATTTCATTGGTGACGGCACGGATTATTGGGCTCTTAGGATCATATGGTTCTTCCACTAAGTTCTCCACGTTGACCAAGCTAACTGGATACTTTCGCAAGAACGATGTTGGCTCATAAGGTGATGATAGAACACCTTTCTGTTGTACCGTGCCTTCTTCGAAACTGGCAACAACATCGCCCTTCTTCTCAGTTGGCTGCTCATCCTTAGCAGACTTCCCTGGTATTATATCAGGAACAGGAGGGCCTTCATCCCTTTTCGCATCCACCCCTTCCCGATCCGGTGTAAGGAGGGCAGACATCTTGATTCGACGATGTGGATACAACACCGCGGTCAAAGCTGTGTCATCTCCATGAACTGGGAAAGCACTTGTGATCTGCGCAAACACACCGACATTATGCACGTCGTCCATATTCTCGATGACATCCTTGTCCATATTATCGTCCTTGAATAAGAAAGCACCGATGTATGGCTGACCCCTCTTGATCATATCCTGAATAGCGGCAACGACATTGGGATCCCGAACCGTAACAGCTTTGTAGAATCCTGGAAATAAAGGTCGCTTGGTGATCGGAATTGCCATGACTTGGGGATACACCTCCGGAACCGTAGCTTTCTGCAACGCTCTTTCGCTTGTTCCCTTACGACCCTTTTTTCCGCCATCGCCACTGCCAGAATCACCTGAGCCACCTGCAGCGCTTCCCTTCGTATCGATTGTTCCGGAAGAAGCATTGCTACCAGTGGAGGATGATGCTTCAGCCGTCTTGTTTTCCCCCTCTATCACGCCCTCGCCACTGGCCTCATGAGGCGCCTCGACTTTCTTCTTTCTCTTCTCTTCTACCTCTTCTTCTGCCACCGGATCTGCTGGATCTTTGGGTGCATCCTTTCGATGAGAATTAGAAGTTGAAAATCTTGCGATGCCACTGAGAGTAGGATGTGCGGGCCGGGGTCGCAGAGAAGTAGCTGCTTGTCCGGTTATAACATGGTTGTGCCGTATCGTTTGCGTCAGCAGTATATTCGAGGCATGAGAGCCCTGCTTAATGGAGGATCTGGTTACGTTTCGAAGCGCAGTCCGCCATGGTAGATTCTGGCCGTATAGCATCACTCTGGATTATAAAGTAAAGCAAAGCGAGTTCGAGGTGTTTCGGCCGCTACGTTCGGGCTTCGTCGCCGTTTTACGCAGCCTCAGCACGCGCTAAGGATTGACCACGTGCACTAGCGCGAACCTCTACCCCTCCAAAAATCGACGGGGTTATTATTTATATTTAAAAACTAAATCGCATGTTGATGCCTTAAGTCTCGGGCTGAACTCCCCGTGTAGTGGGCAGCTCCCTGAATGCCTAGCGTGCACGTGTCATGGGCAAGTGATCTATGCGACTACACGTAACACCTTCATGTATATAAGCCCTCGAGATCTTAGGATCTTCCAAGTTCTTTAGTTGTAAATTCTAAGGTCATTCAGCACTTTTATTGTTGGTCTCGTCACAATTACAGAAAAATTAATTAATATCTAAGATTATTGTCGGTTGGCTTAGTACAGCTGTAGGTGACACAAAATAAACGGGTTGAATCCTCTTATATTACTTTGTGCAAAGAAAGAAGAGAAAATCTCTTCTCCTTGACTGACTATACTTTATAATAGAGTGTACTTTAAGTCGGAATATCAGTTATCTAGAAGTATATTATTACCAATATTATCGAGAATTGCACTTGGATCAATATTACTTTTCAGCCATTCCTGCCGAATTATGTCCCTATGAGCCGAGCTCCGGCACAAATATCGAATGCCCGATGTCTTAAGTGTTATGAATAATCCAGTTGCTTGTTGAGTTTCATCAACCATACCATCAAGATTGAATCCCCACGCCATATGAGCCAGGAGTATGAATAAACTGTTGTTTGCACTCCATCGACCAGGGCATGCTCTTTTCCCATAGCCGAATAAAGCTGGGTCGGGCAGGTCGGGATTATCAATCCATCTCTGTGGCTGGAAAGATGTTGGATCATCAAAGTCTTCGCTTCGGTTGATAGCCCATTGATTCGCCAGAATAACGCTATCGACCGGAATACGGCAGCCTTTGTATATAGTTTCACGAGTAGCGCCATGTGAAAACCCAATGGGCACCATTGGCATGAAGCGTATGCATTCCTTCATGAAGGCATGGGTCTGATTCAGGCGGTTCAAGTCATCAAACGTCGGTAATCTCCCGATAACCAGTTGATCAAGCTCCAACTGAATCTGGCGGAATTCCCGGGGATATAGCACTGCGAGCGCCGCAATTGTCCGCATCATGATGGGTATTGTGGCTGTCGATCCAAGACTCAATTCTGCAACCAACATACGGAAGGCTTTATCTGTCATTTCATCTGGCTGCTGTTGATGGATAGCCTTGGTTGTATTCCAGTTAGGTGATCTCATAGCGTAGTCAATCTTTCTGTTGTAATGTTGCGTAACTGCCTGGACCCAGTTATGACCTTTCTGCTTGCCAATCTGCGCTAGACCTGGGATATGCTCAAGGAAAGGAAATAGATCTATCAAGATATGATCCATGCAGACAATCATAAAAGTCTGAATGATCAGCCTTTGCTCTGCATCGAGTTCATTCTGTGTAACAGATCCAATGTTGGTGCCAAACATTGTGGTTGATTGAACATTGATAGTGAAGTGATAAAAACGACGCATAATATCACTGCTGTTATCTTCTAACATATTGAACAGAAACTGTTTCGCCGTCGTTGACTGAATTTCCCTCATTCCCTTGGCTATCCGTGGATTAAACACCCTTGACTGTATTCGATGCACAGACGAATAGAGAGGTCCGTCTGGCTGTGCTGCAAGAAGGGAAGATTGTGTAAGTCGATCGATACTTATCAGCCTTGGCCGACTGCTATTGATATCGGCTCTTTTTTCAAGTACATCCCGAACAGCTTGCCTAGTATTCAAGACAATAATTGTTCGAAGTCCAGCCTTGACGGTTATGACAGGTCCATATTGTTTGCTCCATTCCATGAATTTTCTCCAAGGTGCTTTCCCCTGGAGTTGAAAAATGTTTCCGATCAGAGGGAGAGGGATTGGGCCTGGAGGTAATGGGTATTACGGGCGTTTTCGGAGGCTTTGGAAGACTAGGTAACAGGTACAAAGGAAGAAAATGGAGATCAAGTAGCGAAAAAGGTCCATGATAGCAGGCAGACATTGGTAGAACAATATTAATTTCAGTTCTTGATTGTGACAGTGATTCGTGAATTGCGAATCTAGTGAAATATCAGAATCATTATTGACTAATTATAATTCTTAGTATTCGTAGTAAGATAATATTCAAAAAGTGATATTCTCAAAATTCTAAAGATTTTAAAGAAGGTTATATACTCGGTTGTACACGAACAGTTGTAAGTTACCAACTTAATACACGGACTTCCTGATTGCATAAGCCGAATAACCAATCGGAAAAGCCCACATCTTTTCTTGTTCACTATCTGCAGATACTCTTCCTCAGTAAGACATATCAGCGATTCGCGCCAATAGAGATCCATCCGTTGACTCAAGTGAAGGTTGATCATCTTTTCCATGAACACAAGAATTGATGTTGGACTGTCCAACTCCTGCAAATTAACTTACAGAACACCACAAAGTATACGTGAGTAGCCCAATTGATTGTTTGTGCTGTCTTAAAAATATAATGGGTTGTAGGAATGCCACAACGCAATGGTGAGCTGTCTTGTGTATCGTCGATACTAAGAGTAAAATATGACTTATCGCTTACAGGAGCGGAGATGTATATTCACAATTGTCAACTTATCTTCAGGTAGCTTCAACCATTCGCTGAAGGCTTGTATCAGTAGTGTTTGCACATTCTTCCTCGGATTCTGATGAAGATAGTTCAATGGGCCGGACACAGTCCGTTCAGGCCTATCTAGTATTGGAAACACAAGAGTTGTAAATATCACCTCTAATATCTGCAGCATTTTATATGCATTAGACTTGCCCTCTTCCCTCCCGCCCCCACACTAAGCTACCTTCTCAGTAACAATACAAGAAACTTTCCACATAGAGGTCCATAGAGTTTCGTATGACAGCCCAAACAAAGCCCAAGGCACCCAGTATGTAAGCACGCCATCCCAAGCAAACGGACCACTATGGACGCCGTGGCAAACATATTCAGTAAAGAAAATCCAAGCAGATGCTAAAAAGCTGATCCATGCCACTCGAGGAGAATATAGAGGCTTTTCTTGCTTATCTGAAAGAATAGCCCAGGAAATGGCAAATGCTTGGAGGATCATTGTGACCCAATGCTCATATAGAAGATCCATGCAAGGTCACTCGCGAGTTGGGTAATAGTAGGATCTCGATCGGATCTATACACTGCTGCGCTGAAAAGTGTGGCAATGACAGCAAAGGCGAACCCAAGCAGGCAAGCACTAGCAAGTTGTAATACTAAGATTGTGATAGTAATCCCGGGGATACGCGAAAGTTGATGGCTAATCCCTACTCCACACAGTGGCCACAGGCAAGAAGCGATCTTGAGAAGATAGATGCCGATGTTTATACGTTGGCTATTCTGCTGGTAATGTTTTGCGGTCTCTTGCGGCGACTGAAGAGGGCTGACTGGAGGTATTAAATCCGAGAGCCAAAAGAATAGCAATAGGGTTATTGGTCCACAGGCGATTAGAAATCGATCTCGCCGACTATCAGAGCCAGTATACGGAGATGGATGAAGGTAGAGTCTTCCCTGAGGTGGCATTTTGCAAGCAATGACAAATCTTAACTTGGTTCTGGAAATGAAAGCAACAAACAGCAGATAAAAACAAGGCTGAAGATGATTGTAGAGACTTTTGCATTATCTTCAGAAAAGGCAAGGCTTTTATACCGAGGAAACAACGACCGAGGAAACAACGGACTGAGCGGTGGACAGGAATATTCTTTATTTTACTCTCTGCAAGTTAAAGTCAGATTCGACCGCTTTTGATAGAAGTAAGAAGCGAAACTAAATCATGTCTTCTTTCTTTCCCATGTACTGTAACTGTCCATACAAATATCGGCACACATAAGTGGCCAGGACACCTTATCGCATCCCCACCGAATAAGTTCCAATAGAATACTTGGGATTACACCGGATAACGGGTTAACTAGAAAGACCCATTATTCATTCGCTGTATCAGGTACTGTCTGGTAAAATGATTACATCCATATCCAGACACAGAATTGGAGTAGTACTGATCAAGAAAAATTTTATTCAAAGTGAACTAGTATACAGAGTCCTAGCAGACGTGGCCAGATTTCGAGACATCGAAATTGTTATCAAACCCGACTGCAATACAAAGGTAACAGATCAGCTGAGCTGGCTGTACATAAGACTATCGGAGGATAGATCAGTAACACATATACACCTGTTGTAATCCACTTGTGTAGTATCTGCAAAGTACAAATAGGGGATAATAGCTTCATAGTACTGAGTTTCCTTAACTGAGTAGTGGATGTGACGAAACCACTAATAAAAGTGTTAAATGACCTTAGAATATTGAACTAAAGAACTAAGACCATATACAGGAAGAAGAAGAAGAAGAGGCGTTATATAGAACCAGGGGGCTCCCAGGGTTAACCTTAGCGATATCCTTAGTAAAGTGTATAACTCAAGTGCGGTGTAAGACTTAGTGTACGATCAGTGATACGGTGGCTGATATTAAGGATCACATATATACGTACGTACGTAGGAATTCGATATCATATACAGATGTAGGTATTCGCCAAGATTAGTAATATTGAGGATGTACTGAAATACCGGAATGTAGTACATTCCTCAAAGTTCAGGAATTTGAACTTCTGATTAGGCAATTGTGAAGCTAGGGAAAGGAGCCCTGCTCCTCCCCTCTCCCCTCGGCCTGCTTTCTCTCTCCCCGGCCTGCTTTCTCCCTTAAGAAACACTGGTGTTGGCAACCAGCTAAAGGCGACCAGCCAAAGGCTTTACATTCCATCGAGCATTCCAGTATTTCAGTATATTGCTAATATTACTGGTATTTCAACTGAAACTGAGTATTATCAGTGGTATAGAATCCAATACTGGGCATATATCCTTAAGAATCCATATGTATCACTATAGTGGGGAGTATGCAAAATACTGAAAATACTAAGTCCTACACTGCTCAAGTGCAACTACGTGTGTACGCAGTGGAGCCCTGATCGATAAAAGATGACTATGCTCTCAGACCCTCTGTCTAAATATAAGAATACAGTCGTCTGCCACCCTTTTAGACCTGGCTCTCTAAACAACTCGAACATCTTTCACTACTCTGATTAACTTCGTTTTCTTGATACTCTTTGAATTCACTAATACCAGAAATATAAATCACTCGATATATCCTTCATTTTATTTATTCAGTTCGAAATGGATCTGTCATTCTATCGCCATAATATCGAACAGTTTGCGCGGGATGTCAGTTTTGTCCGCGGAAGCTTTGTCCTAGATGAAGGATTACATGAGACTGTCAAGAATCGCTTGATGATGTTGGATGAATGCCCGGAGGGTGCTACGAAGTACTTAGAGATGAGTACTATGGCAGCTCAGCACTTTTGGGGCCAGCAGAATTTCGAAATCCGTGTAGCATTTGCATTAGTCAATGTGTTTGGCATCATGTTGGACGACGTGGGGCCTTTCCATGAAGCAGAGTATCTTCAGTCGATTCAACAGTATCACTCGCAGAAGCGAATCTCATGGTCACTCGTTCGACAGCTTGTGGAACACGCAGAGAAGCTTATGTCTGTGATACCTTGGTTTCAGGCCTGTCTTGTGAAGCGGGCTATCGATAACTTTGTGTCTTTCACTTATCTGGAAGCCTTTTCGCCAGAAAGCTTCAGATATGCAGATAACACTATTACCGGAATATTCTATCGGCAAGGCACAAGTGCCTACGAGTTCTATATCCTTGGTGCATTTCCTTTTGATATTCACTGGAAGGAGTATTTCTTCATGATACCTCACATGGGAATACTCGTCAATGAGGTTAACGAATTCCTTTCATATTACAAGGAGTCTATCGTTGGCGGAGAAAAGGGTGTATACAACCAGCGTAGTTCGGGAAGTGGAAAGTCATTGGAAGAAGTATTGGTTGACAGTCGAAGTCGTTGCGTGGAAGTGATTCGATTTTTACGAGATACGGAGGCAACACCGCGTTTGCGGGAAGTCTTGGATGCATTTATAGATCGTTTCTTGAACTTTCATTTTGATGCTGATTATCGCTACCGATTATCTGAAATTGGTATAAAGTTTCCTTCATATTTATAATATTTGTTTAGTCAAATAGAAAAGATAAATTAGCTAGTTTCATATTTGTGGCGGTTCGAGTATTACAGATCCAGGAAACCTGTGACTAGAACTATAGGGACCTTAGGCTCATTGATGTGACTGAAGATTAGGTTAAATAGAATATAACATGAACAAATCAAAAGTGCAGTCAATACAAATGACCAAAGATGGACGTCCAGGTGAGAGATTTGCGCGAAGAGGAAGAATCCGACACTCTACTGTGAAGGAGAAAAGACGTCAGAATACAAATAAACAAATTTAGCTTGCTAAGCTATCGGGACTTCTCATGGGCCCGAGTGCCCGGTCAAACGTAATTCCGTTCAGCACGGAGCAGAATCTCAACTACGGTGCGTTACAATTGGCTTTTCCAACAACCTCAGGGAAAAGATAGAATAGTTTGACCATCCATTCGTTTTAGGCTCATGAGGTTCTATAGACCTTCGCCAGTGAGATCTGAGCCAGTTTTCTGCACCGGAGAACATGGGTCGGAGATAAGCCTACTGTCGTGCTTTCAAATCCATAAGCAAACCTTACCAGGGTGTCCAGTGTTAAACTGTAACTTATGGCCTTTTCTCTTGTCATTTAACGACTGAAATGGTATGTGGCATTACGGAATATCAAGGTATAAACTATTCGTAGATTCTTCAACTTTTAGGAGCAGCCGCGCATACATGATGTCAAGCGAAGCGCAAATTACATCACTTTCTTTTCTTTTGCCAACTAATTAGTCAATCAACGTCTTCATTCATTCCTAGGATTATTTTATACTTCATCATCCCGCGGCTTCCGGTATCATAACTTTACAATCCACAACATCAGAGTGACCGAGCTTCAAGTATGTCTACAATCTGTTTAAGGAGCGTCCTGAATTCAACAGTTGTGCAATGACAGGCCCTCTCTCACTGATACAAATGCATGCCATGTTCCTTTCTCCGTATCCTAGGGGCTACTCACCAGTACCACCTGTTCATCTAGCACTTCTCGCTCCTCCTCGGCGCCGCCTTCCGAATAGCCGATTGAGTTATTCGTCCCGCTATGGCCCACGTACACGCATTGCGGAGTGCGGAAGAAACTATTAAGTACATTACTTCCATGCGTTTAGTCCAGCCCAAGGATCACTCGAGCTCTGCTGCGAGGCATTACGTGCATGTGAGGTATTGTTGCCATAGCCATACTCACTCCGCCCTGATGTGGAGCTACTAGGGTGGTGAAATGTCTGTTGTGGTCCCAATGGCGGTGGTCCTGGTGGAGGTGGAGGAGGAACGTATCCAGGAGGAACATATTGCTGTTGGCCAGGTTGTTGTGGTGCCATCGTTGTATACGGATGTTGAGTTTGTGGAAACTGAGTTTGCGTCGGCGGAGGGGAGCGGGCGAAGTGGGTTTGGGTAGGTGGAGGTGATCGTGCGAACTGAGTCTGGGTCGGTGGTGGAGATATAGGCTGTGAGGAATCACGTGAATGCATGGCTGGATTGTAGCCCCCGTAAGGAGAGGTGGTTTTTGGAATATGACTGTAGGGATCCACCCGTGGAGGTTGCTGTTGCTGAGGATAATATCCTCCTCCGTTGGCAGAGGCTGGGATTGGGGGCCGTCCTGGCTGCGCAGAGGTTGTCTGTGGAGGAGGTGACGTGGGGACCTGATACTGACCCGTAATATTTTGCGAAGGGTATCGAGTTGATGGAGATGTAGAACCGTAGCCACGCGGCGGCTTGTTGGATGAAGGGGAAGTTGAAGGGTCCATAGACATTCGTTCCATTAGTCCTCTCAGCCGTTCACGTTCCCTGTCAGCGTGGCCACTGGCATTGCTCGCTCGATCTTGCTCGATCTGGTTTAGAAGTTGCGCACCCTCAGACCTACGGTTGTTCACAAATGTCTCAACATTCTTATCTAGGCTGTTGACGGTATCTTTCATTTCCTCGTACCATCGTTTGGCACTTTCGAGGCCCGCCTGTAGATCAAGAAATTCTTGATGAACTCTTTTGTACTTTGACATTACAGATGATCGTTGTCGTGTAATGCTTTCGTATTTACTCTGTTCTGCCCTAACGCGCTTGTCTTGTAAGAGGTCATTAAACGTGGATGTGAGCTCCTTCATCAACGAAGATTGCTTGTGATTTGCAGCAAGGAGACGGCTTTGATGAGGTCGGAATTTCTCAAGCTCTGCTTGAAATAGCTGAGATTCATAATTCGAAATTGATTTCTTGTTTAAGATGAGAACGTGAGATATGTCATCGTTATGTGCCTAGCCGATAATTAGACGAATTTTTCTAAAAAGAACTTGACTTCATTTTACATACCTTTTCTTTCAAGTCTTTCAGTACTTGTGACCTTTCACGCTTGATAAGATTCAGCTTCTTCAGAATATCCTCAACCTTAGCGATTTGTTCTGCGACGCTCTTCTTTCCGTCATCGAAATCATCGTCGAGCAGGTTCCCTTCTCGGCTGCTTGGGCTCGTCGTACTCCTCGATCTTCCCCCAACTTGAATCAGGGCTTTCTGGAACAGAACGTCGGACTCGCCTAGTTCACCAGCGGATCGCATTTCATCGAAGTCAACTTCATGTTGACAGATTTTTGAGTATAACTGGTTGTCACTACGCGCGGCTTCTTCAAGAGCCTCGCGATAGTTTCGAATATCGTTGCGCAGCGTTGATGTTAACCTCGAGCTCGGTTGCTGTGTCCACTCTCCTTCGTACTTCGACCTCATCTTTTCGCAAACGCTCTCCTCCATATCTAATTGTTTGCTGCTCTTGTCCAGCATGGCTATTATAGCTTCCTTACTGGTTCTTAAAGAATTAAAAATTGTCATAGGAGCCGTGTGGCCAGCTAAATCATCGCACCAACCCCTGAAATCGTCGCCTCCACTTAATTCTTGGTCAAATCCGCCTTTGATCACTTGTAAAGCTCCAGGTAATCTCAAATAATCAAGACTGGCCGCCATTTCACTATTTGCTATTTCCACACGCTCTGTTTCGGCCCGTACTAATTTTGCTTTCTCCTCATCATATAAACTTGCTGATTCTGTCACAGCCATGGGCACTATTTTTTGAAAGATATCAGGGCCTGTAATGCGCTGGATATCTTGACCAGCATAGAGCTCGCTAACCGGTATTGCTTTTGCTGCAGGTAGCTTAGGAACTACTGTGAGAGCGGCCTCGGCCGGTATGGTTTGGTGATAAATATAGTCATTGTCTTTGGTGAGTTCAGCAAGTTTCTCTTGGACATTGGTTAGATGGCGTCTATTAATCTCAATGAGGGCAGTGCCGGTTTCGGTCGTGAAGTTAGAGTTAGCCGGTACATTCCCTGGAAAACTGTTGGCAAGTCTATTGGCGTCTTTCGATGCAGTTTCAGCTACTTGTAATCGAGAAATCGCGACTCCATGTGAGTTTGCATCATCATCTGCAAGCGCTTGGTAATATTGAGCTAGAGATGTCATGTAGTTTGCTTTAATCTGTAGAGTTGAAGTGTTACAATTTGAATCAAGTCTATCATCTGGATAGAATACGAGCGCATTGCCCTTGTATACGGCGTTGAGCGGGATATAAAGTACTCACCTGTACTACTAGAAGCCAGACCTTCTCAAAGATAGCTTTGTTGACATTTTCTTGCGTGCCCTCGAGCGCCTGGGAATACAGATAACCTGCTTGGCTAGCAAGTTTTGCTAGCAGTCCGACCTTCTTCCCGTCGGCAATCTGTTTCTCTAAGAACACTTCCTGACCTTGGGCGAGCATAATCTGGATCAGAGTCTTGACGGTTTCTCGACTGAGATCGGTTGAGGGTGCATGTAGGAAATTCTCGTTGATATAGGTGAACATTCCCGCAGATGCTTGAAAAGAATGATATGCTGTTTTGAGGCCCGAATCCTCTGATCGATTTTGATGCGCTGCATGGCATGATAGCACAGCGGATATATTGAAGATTATGGAAGCCTTTTCGTAAGCCAGGGAATACTGCGACGTAGGTTTGTGCGTAAATGCATCGAACCTCGAAATAATGTCAGTTTGGATTCCAAGATCGGATCGCCCAAGTTTCCGGCAGATTCTTACCAAGTAAAAGAAATCTTTATATGATTCTCATCCACGGGGAACCGTAGATCTAGTAGTTCCAGTTGGCCATAATATCTGTACAATAGATCTCTTCCCGCAGCACTGTCCTTGCCGGCCCCTCGCATGTCCTGTCGTAACCGGTTGAGCGTGGCGCATTCTTCCGCATACCGTTCCGGATCATCTCCATACGTTGTTCTGATATAGTTCTTTAGAGGTTGTATCCAGTCTATCTCATTCGTGGCCTTTAATGGCACCGAAATCATCGGTGCTTGCATCCTGGTTGTCGAACACTTGGGATGGCCGACCCAACACAATATGTGCCCCAAAGGATATTTTGCAGACGAGTCGAACAAGATCTAGATATGCGGGCTCGTTGCAGCTCAGGCGGGTGACAGAGTGACGATCAATAGCGCCGTTCGTACGCTGTTGGGTGTCGTAGATGGAGGGAAAAGCGGTGGGAAGGAGGGGTTGTCGTCAGTCAGATTTGTTGCTTTATTTTACAGTGAAATATCTCGAGAGGGTGATCCGATCCTTGCGCAAAAGTTCACTCATGCATGGCATTGTCATCAGAATAGAATAGTAAACTATGATTTAAAGGTGCGAACAGAGATAGATGTACGACATTAAAAGAGGTGACTGGGTAGAAGTCTACGAAGCAGGGTGGCCAAGCTTTCAGTAATTTTGTGCTGTGGATGTGGATGCTACGAATGTGGGACGAACGAGGCCTGAAAATACCTAAACAAATAACCTTGCTTCGTGCTTGCTTGCCTGCAGCGGGAAAGCTGCAACATGCAGAAAACTCGTCTTTAAACTGCGGCCTTTGGGAAGGCCCAGATCAAGTACGATAAGCGCCGAAATTGGTTGGTACCAATACGGATAATATGCTATTGAATGTGAGTAACATCAAACTCATAATCTACATATTAATATTGTGGCAGATTCGTTATGCGCGGCTTTTTGTTCTCTCATCGTTTTTTCGCAAGACTCGAAACCACCAGGTGTTGCTATCAAAACTGCACCACACTGATTTGGAGAAAGGAACAAACAAACACAAAGAAGAGAGATATAGCCCCCCCTCCAAGTCTAAGAAGGCACGGGAGCTGTTGTGATTCTAGATGATTCTACGATACGTCGAGATGCAACGAATTCCATTCAACCAGGTGTACACAGCATATTTGATGATACCGTTGCTGGGTTACCTCAATTCATAGGGTGTCGGCGTATATGCTAAGCGCCCAATCTCCCAAGTGGCTCGACCCGAGCGGACGAGTCAGGCACAGCAAACCCGTCATCGCGAGATTTCATACATATCCTAATCTTACAACTCCTTACGGTTCAAACAGGAGTTGACACCGGGGAGTATTTTCCCCTGTGTCACTAATGCTACAGCTTAGGTGCATCGCCTGGTACACAATATGCGGCCAACGGACGTCCGGTACAGATGCAGACTGAAGTCATCACAACTGCGATTATGGAAGAATCCTCCCATTGATAAGAATTCCCGTCTCTCCTGAACTCGTCACACTGCAGCACAACGACTAGCGAGGTAGACCGGAACCTTCTGTGACGACTCTTTTCGGCACCCATATCTGATACTTCTTTTGCGGTACCCCCGGTGGACGGGTAGAATACATTTTATTCAAGGCACATTAGTTGTAGGTATCTTGCAAGCTTCCGTGAGTTGAGATAATCGTTCATTATACAACTAAAATCTAGGTCATAAACATATTCTAATACATGCATACTGCAAGACACGCTTGAGTAATTGACAGCCATTATTCGTACCTCTAGAGAGACGCCACGCTCTACCTATGCCCCCGCTATGCTTACACACTTTGGCATGCCGGCGCCGTTTTATTTTACAGCAAGTGGCTTTCACTTCTTATTCTTGTCATTCGAGCCACTATTTGGCGAGCTCTCCCCTTCCTGACTTCCATCTGAAGATGAATCGCCATTTGTGAACTTGTGCCAAAATGATTTCAGAAAACCTTCATGTTTGTGGTTTGCGGTATCGTTTGGAGAAGACGACCTGCGCCGTCAGATTTTGGTAGAGCTTGAGAAGATAACACTGAACTTACGAAGAACGACCAACATTCATGATTCGCTTCGCAGTCTTATCACCCATCTCGTCGGCAAGCATTTCCACGATTGTTCGTTGATTGGCGCTGAGATATTTCGGCATGTTGACTTTGAACTCGACCTTCAAATCTCCGGTTCCTCCTCTACGGCCTTCCAATTTCTTCATGCCTTTTCCTGCTAACGTGATCTTGTCCCCAGTGCCGGTTCCTGTGGCGACTTTGACATTGACATCCCCGTCCAAAGTTGGGATTTTGACCTCGCCACCTAGTAATGCAGTCGTCAATGGAATTGTAGCGGTATACAAGATATTTGACCCTGAACGACTGAATCTAGGATCTGTGGCTACTCTCACGAGTACATAAAGGTCTCCAGGTTTGGTCCGAGTATCCGGATCGACAGCATTGCCGGTAGCTGGTGCGTCGCCTTCGTTTTCCAACTTGAGTCGCATGCCGTCCTCAATACCTCCTGGTATATCGACATTAATAGTCTTACGTTCGCGCACGACACCATTTCCAGAACAAGTTCGACATTCTCCTCCAGGCGGTATAGTCACCCCTTGACCTCCACAGGCACCACATGTCGAGGCCATTTGAAATCCACCGGACATAAAGTGCACGCGTGTCCCGGTCCCCCCGCACGACTTACACTCTGATCGTTTCGTCCCTGGCTTCATCCCGCTCCCCGTGCATGTTTTGCAGGTCGTCAGTGGGGATATATTAATGGTCTTGCTGGTGCCTTTCGCAGCCTCTGCAAACGAGATGTTCGTCTGGACTTCAATGCTATCTCCGACAAGTATTTCTTCTTGTTGAAACGGGTTGCGACCTCCGCTCCTGCCCCTCCTGCCTCCAGTGAAACCCCTGAATAGATCTTCAAAGTTAAAGTCGGCTCCAAAACCTCCTCCAGGAAATCCGCCTGCTCCACCACCTCCAAAGGGTCCTGCACCGCCGAATGGATCTCCACCGGGTCCGGGTCCGGGTCCACCTCCAGCTCCTTGGTCAAATGCTGAAGCCCCAAATTGATCCCAAGCGGCTTTCTTTTGTGGATCGGTCAAAAGTTCATATGCAGATTGAGCTTCTGCGAATTTGTCTTTGGCGTTCGGATCATCTTTATTCGTATCTGGGTGGTACTTCTTTGCGAGCCCGTAATATGCCTTTTTAATAGCAGCAGCAGATGCGCCCTTGTCTACACCCAGGACTTCATAGGGATTCTTTGTAACTTGTAATCTTGATGAGGCATGGAACAGCTAAAGAGAATGGATTAGCATGTGTTTCCTAAGTAAGAATTTTAAGACTTGTGGTAAGAACGCACCCGTTTTTGTAAAGTCCCTGATCTTGCATTCTGGCGGGAAGACTTGATCCTACTTGTCGATTCACAGAATGATGATATTGGCCGGCTCTGCGATTGCCTGCAAACGTTATCTGCAAGAGGTCGATGTCGACTTGCAGGTGCGGAGTATATAATTCGTGATGGAGTGGCGGCCCTGGTCAAAAGCCCTGCAGTACCGGTTTTCATACTTGCGGTACAAATATCAAGGAAGGTGCAAAATCTAAATCCAGTTAAATAATTGTGTCCAGTAGAGAAAGGTATAAAAAGGTTGTATCGAGTCTTCACAGACTGTTCTGGAAAGCTCTTAACTTTTTTTTTCCCCTCGTCGCAAGGCAGAGAAATGCCAAGCCGCTGATTGGTTAGAGAGGGCATAAGGTTGGGGCGCCGGTTACAAACCCGAGGTCTCGAATTTAGCGCATCTATTTTCTGTTTGAGCAATTGAACAAACGATTTATTCTACTATCTAGAATAGCTATAATCTTTGAATTACATAAATTGCCCTATTACAGGCTGTAACAGTGCATTGTGCAATTATTGGTATCTTCCTGTATATCCAGTTGTATGCCCATACATACTCCTTGCTCGTAGCAATATCCATGACCTATAACTCCAGTATATTCAATGTTGATGACCCATAAAAATTCCTCGCATGGAATATCTAATCTCAGCGATCCAGAGTGATTGATCAGCGTGGACGTTGTTGTAAATGAGGCGCGAAGTACATTCGGAAGTTCTTGTCTGGGTCCAGTCAGTCAGCATGATTTGACACTGTGCAATCTTTCAATCCACTAACCTTGATGTCGAACTTTGTACAAGAAGTCGATTATCACCTCATTCTCGATAACACCCAAGCTGTTGAAATGTTTGCGAATAGCGTTTGCCAATTGATCTTTGCTCTGCCTACGTTGCTCTTTCTTTCTCGCCATTGTTGGTGACATGCGACCGATACTTGATCGCGAGAGAACGACCTGATTGTATGAACTGTTGAAAGCCGCCGGTGTGCTCATCCTCCACTCGTATCGATAACCGTGGAGAACGGAAGGGTCGAAGGTTGACCATTGTATCTACATTGTGCAAGTTAGCTCCTGTGCTCTGTGCCTTGCGTACAGTGTTCATGGAACTTACACCAGGAGTGCTTTCGGGATTGCTTCCTGACGCTGCCGCAACTGCACTTGTTGCTAGAAGAGAGGTAGCGTTCCCTGGTGCTCCTGCAGCATTTGCGACTGCGCGCCGATTCTTCCCATTTGTTGCATTGCTGGCGTTGGTCGGGATCTTCTCTTTGGTGCTTGATGCTTCTGAATCATCAGGCTGTGGACGGGATGTCTTTCCCATGACGGATGACGTCGGTGAGTAACAGGTATGAATATCGAAGTGTATGCTGCGAATGCGGAAATCGAGTGTGCACCTTTCCTTTTTCAGAAGCCAGACCAAGTATGAGTGAGCTCTTCAAAAAGGATGTTTGAAAAAAACGGTAGAGGTAGTCGGTCGGAAGGATGTCATGATTGACTGGCTGATTAGCTTGCCTCGTACTGACAAGAAAACCTTCAGGAATCAGGATGGGCACGACAGGTGAAGGGATAAAGTTTAAGGGTACCGTAGAAGTGCATTACGCGATAACTGTACCCCGGATTCCAGCTCCAGCTCGACTGTGAGTGGTGGGAGGATCGACACTTCCGCGGATATGTCCTGTAACGGAGCTGCCCAGCACCAGCACCAGCACTCGAAAAGCCGTCAACGTCGTACTTCTCGACTTTCTTCTACTGTAGCGCTTCCCAGTACCTTGCATCTCTTTCTTTTTGCATCTACTATACACACCAGGATATGTACCCGGCACCAAACTGCATATTTCGGGACCGCCATTTATGCTGCGATCAGGGACTTGCTGCGATCACGGACTTCGAGGACCAATGCCATGGATTCCAGCTATGGCGGAGGGCGGAGGGCGGCGACATACTGTGAAAATTTTTTCCCTTTGGATGGAAAAAAGCAAGTCTGTCCCGACATACGGCCTTCCTTCCGAATTGCAAGGAGTCTCCAAAGTCCCTCATTTCTTCCTTGCAAATTTTCCTTTCTGCTGTAGATGTTGCGAGCTCGGCATAGGTGGCTAGGCTTTTCGGCGCCAAACAATACTTCGTATATGATCTTCCCTATACTGTAGATGGTGCTCAGCAGGCAGTAGGCCTCTTCCACGTGGGTGCCAAGAACGTGGAACAATTGGAATCAATGAAGTGCAAAAACGTGCAACACATGGAATCTATAGAATCTATACCTTCCTATCAAATTCCCGAGCACCCGACGTCGGCGTCTTCCAGGGCTTCTTTTTGGTTGAAAAGCGTGAGGTACAGTGCAGTGCTAGGCACTTGGAAAAAGCAAACATCGACAGAAGCAGGCAGGACTATTTGAGACATGCACGGCACAGTCGTGAAGGAGAAAAGCGTGCAGCTGATTAACTGAGCTTTTTCAAGGTTAAATTCATGGACCGTCCCACCAACCATTGGAAGCCACCGTTCCTCAGGAACGCACACCTCCTCTGCCTGCTCGTGCAAGTCGCAACATGCAATATAAAATCCAATAACCAGGAAGACTTTTCCCATTCCGGCTTCTGGAAAAACTCATTCATCTACTCCATTTTACCCAGGACGGATTCAATCCATCATCACGACAGGACCCGACAGAAAATCCGGGCCTTTCGTCTCCAAAAAGGCTCGACTCGACATTCCTAGACATCCGGTGAGACCTGACCTAAAGCAACCCAAGCAACCCAAGCAACCCAAGCAACTAAAGCACAAACCATTCTTCCCCGCAAAGAGCGTCGACTTCGACCCAACTGGCCGAGCCGACCGATATAAGCCGATGGTTTACGGTAACCCACGCAGCGCGCGCTCATCTTCCAAGGCCAATCCAAGGCATTGACAGCTGTTGGGAGTCCCGCATCTGTGCTGCGACCCGCTAAAAGAAGGTTCCGGCCCCATACGAAAATAAACGGAGATCAGACTAGCAAGACATCACGCTCGTCCCCTCTTCATCCTTCGGCCACGAGCACGAGCATAAGCACAAGTACTTTGTGAGTGCAAAAGCGCTTCTTACCGTTGTAAAGTTGCACCTTGCGTTACTTCTCAACCTTCTCCCATTCTTCCCTTGCTCTGATTACCTTCGATCAAGCGCCATATGCGCGTTGTCCGACCCTTCATCTGGTCAGCGCGCTTTTCCGTGCATGACCCTGTCCATATCCCACGTTGCAACTCCTCAATCATCCTTATCTGTCCGACATAGAGCTTCGAAAACCTGCCCAGAGGACTTGCAGCACATATCCGACGACACTTAATGTGCACAAAAATACTGGCAAATCCTGCTGTGCGATATGGCTAGCTAGCCAAGAACTATTGACTTGTCGCGTTGTTGCGTTGCGTTTTCCCTTCATAAATACTATGCTCAATTCATATTCTGACCTCGGTCACAGTAGAGTAATTTCATTCCGCTACCAATGCGCCGAAGATCGATTTCGCAAAAGCTATAAGCAGCCTATGTGGAAAAGACACCAGTGTTTTCGCGATATTTATATGATGATACTATGACTTCAATATTAACTGCGCAACCTCTCACTTTTTCAACGTCGAACATTATGCCTCAAATCGACGCATCCTCCATGGCTCCAATGTCTGATACCACTCTGCAGCGGCGGTCCAACGGAGAAAGTGACGACAAAAATCGTGGTCGGCGCAGAAGTCGCATTGCACCTAAGAATAAAGACGAGGGGGAGTCTTCTCATGGCGAAACTCTAGATGTGCATTCATCTGGAGAGGAAGAGCCGACACGCAAGCGGAGGCGGAGCCGTAAAGGCCTAGATAAGAAATTCGAATGCCCCTCTGAAGGCTGTGGAAAGAGTTATTCTCGAGCAGAGCACCTGTAAGATTCGCACAATTGAAGCATAATGTAGTCGCTGAATGCTAACCTTTTCATTCTTACAGATACCGCCATCAGTTAAATCACACCCCAAAACAGATATTCAACTGTGATTTCGAAGGATGCATGAGGACATTTGTCAGACAAGACTTATGTAACAGACACCGAGACCGGCATACTGCAAAGGGCTCTCAATTGCACCGAAAGGACTCGATGCTAAGTCAAGGCTCTTCGGCGTCCCAAGTTGACAAGAAGCAATCTACTCGGGGATCTGTGTCTCCGGAAGTGATAAGGCCAAGTTTAGCATCGGCCAAGTCGCGAACTTCTCAGATTCAGTACCAATCGCCCCAAGAAGTGAGGCCAACATCATACTCTCCCTCGACAAATGCGTCCTCTGGAACATATGCTGGTTCAACGGCAGCCAATGGCAGTGACGGATATTCATCAGCCAATGCATACAAACGTGCAGATGTTGATCTCATCTCCAGAGACCAGACATCGTCTACAAACACTTTAGGAAGCAGAGGTCCTCGCCATGCTAGCTTTGGAGCTTCAGATTCCAAGTCGCATGAGTTTATACGACCACCATCCCTGGCTAGCGTTGACTCTTATGGCCGAACTGCTTCCACCTCGAGCAACCAGGGTTATCGTGCTAACCAAGTGAGTAGCCCACACGGCCACATAAATCAGCAGAATTTCACGCCATTCAGCCTACCGCCTCCAACTTACGGAACTATGACAACACCATCTCCTCATGATCATGATTCTCCCTTCCAGCCACCAGTCACAATGGAATATCAGACTGATACAAGCCAGCCTCAGCAATCAGGCCCTGATATGATGCTATTGGATCAAATGGCTGCGTCGAGCACCGTACCAGTATTTGGCGGGGATAGCTGCTATAACCGGTCGCCGCTCGCAATCTCTGAAGATTTTGTAGCCTATTTATTTAACAGCAACCAAAATAATGAGAACCCTGCAACGGGCCAAATGAACCAACACGCATACGCAAAGTGAGTATTTCTGTTCGTATCTCGAAGTCCCATATCCCCATTTTCTCACAATTTCTATAGCTATCCCGATGCTTCAAATCAATATTTTGCTGCATACCTTTCCAATGATATCAGTCTTGGAGGTTTTTATCCTCCACAGGGTCACCAGTCACACCACCCAATGGCAGTTACCAGTCTCCTCGATACTAGCTTGCCAGAAACTGTATTATCGGACGAGAAAAGTCGAGAGATAATCGATTTGATCAAACAGAGATTCAATGAGACGGATCATTCTCCTGTCGCTAAACAAAAGGAGGCACTCCTCGATGGCGATCGCAGCGATGACTCTCACATGATGAGTCGGAAGATGATGCAAACTTATATCAGTAGTTATTGGTATCACTTCAACGAGCAGGTACCAATATGTAAGTCATTCACTGCTCTTTCCACTTTCTATACGACTGCTAATAGAGACTGCAGTGCACAAGCCTACTTTCTCGCCGGACAAGACACCGAACCTTTTATTAATTGCAATGATGGCTATTGGTGCTTCATGTCTTGATAAGTTACATGGATACGAGGTCACACAGGCTTGTGCTGAACTCTCAAACTTTCTAGCATGGCATCTTAGATGGGAAATTTTCAGCGACCATCAATTTCGACCTCCAGCAAAACTATGGGTTTTCCAAGCTCTTTTACTTCTTGAACTGTATGAAAAAATGTATTCAACCAGAGCCCTTCATGAGAGAGCACACATCCATCATGCAACGACCATAACCCTTATGCGTCGCGGCAGCTCACTGATTGGGCGATCCGCGCTCGACTCGCCTCCGAGTGTGAGAGATGACAAGCAGGCTCACGGTGAATCTAGGCAATCATCGGCCTCTGGTGCCAATACCCCCGATGAGTGGTGGAATCACTGGATTACGAATGAAGCAACCAGACGAGCAGCATTTGCTGCCTTTGTTATTGATTCAACTCACGCCACAATGTTTGGTCACTCTACGGTCATGGTTGCTCACGAAATGCGACTTCCATTACCCTGCGATGACGCTCTTTGGACAGCCACAAGCAGTGCCGAAGTTGGACGGCTGGAAAACAGTCTTCAGGCCAATGGTGTGAAACCAATATCATTCTTGGACGGTCTAAAGCGAACTCTCAACGGCCAAGAAGTGCGAACAAACTCCTTCGGCCGCACTGTGTTAATGTCCGGGCTTTTGAGCGTCAGTTGGCACATGAACCAACGTGATCTACAAATTAACTCTCTGGGTGTATCGCACGTACTTGGTGGTCGAGACAAATGGAGAGGCTCGCTGACCAGAGCCTTCGATCACTGGATGGTCGTGTGTGAAGAATCGGAAACAGATGCAGCTTCTGCACCTTACACTTATATCGGAAAGGAGACGAATGTCTTCAAGGAGAGCAGAACAGTACTGCACCATCTAGCTCACATGGCCATGCATGTCGATATAGTCGACTGTCAAATCTTCGCTCGTGCAAAACGTCTTTTGGGTCGTACCATTGGCCCGCAAGATTTGAGCAACGCTCAACGTCGTATGAAAGACAACTGGGCACCCAGCGCCAAAGCAAGGGATGCTACATTCTATGCTGTGAAATTCCTTCGGAACGTCCTCCTTCCCGAAGTCCATGGACGCCACCCAGTATACGAAGACGTCAAGTTCGACTACTCGGCACGTGACGACGTTATTCTCAACAGGCCATGGGTCCTGTATTTCGCCGCTCTAATTGTCTGGTGCTACGGCTACGCTCTGGAAGGTCCAACAACTGCACATGTTCCATCCATTCATTCCTTCGACGACCAAGTCCGTGATATGCGCGCGTATCTGAGACGATTGGGTACTGTCACTACACCAGAGCAGCTTAAGAATTTCCATGGATTGAACGGTTGCACAGGGATGTTGATGGTTCTGCGTACGGTATTTGAGAAGACGAGGTGGGAGTTGCTGCATGAGGCTGCGTTGCTACTGAATAATTGTATTCAGCTGGTTGGTAGTTCGAGAACCAATGGAAGGGAGGCCGGAAATGAATTGTAAGAAGTTGTTTTATTTGGTTTTGTTTTGTTTTCGTGGGAGCGATACCTAGGTGTCTTGGAGTGGAGGGGATTGAGTGGCATTTTTGTTTGTGAATGAGCTATTGAGTACATGAATTCGCTGCTGTATGTGTATATATATTGTTCATAAATTCTAAGATGGAATGGATAAGGGAGATTTTCACGTAGGAAAATTTCACGAATTTATGGCAGCAAAAAAAGGACTTGCACGTATAGACAGTTTCTTCTTCATGATCTGAGCAGTCTATCCTCCTGGAGTATTACTAGTAGAGGCTACTGTGTTCCAGTATTACTTTCCGGTCCACTATTTTACTTTTCCATCGTCCCCAGCTCAATGCCCCGTCCGCATTCTTATCCCATAACAACTACGTCACAAACACTAAACTTCAGTGTCCCCAATCTTTCTCTCCCAAGTCCCCCCCCCCCCCCCCCTTTCAAATTCGGCACTCCTCTTCGCCTCCTCCCTCTCACCAGCCAGCCAACCCCACTCCCGCCCACACAAAAGCTAACAAACCACCCATCCACACCCCCTCACCCCTTCTCAACACCCCCAGCTTCCCAGCACCATTACTCGGAACCACAGTCGGCGCACTCACCGTTCTCGTTGCAGTACCCGAGCTCAACGCCGACGACGACCTCCTCGTCGTAACAACCGTGCTCAGATTCGCCGGGTATGTCGTCACAAAGCTAACCGTCGCGTTGCCCTGTCCGCCTCCAAAACTCTGTCCCGGCGTGCTCGTGCTCGTCACTAGGACGGTGGTCGTCCCTGTGGTGCTGGCACTTGGGGTTATGGTTTTGGTTTCGCTGGTTATGGGGATCGAGTCGGAGGTTGTTGTGTATGGGTCTGTGGATGTGGATGTGGATGTGGATGTGGATGTGGATGTGGATGTGGGGAGGGGGAAAATCGAGATGGGATTGCTGGGGATGATGGTTTGGGGTTCGTTGTGCCCGCAGCTTTTCGATTCGTATTCTTTGCAGGACTTTAGGGAGGCAGGGTCGTTGCTGCTCGAGGTGAGGCAGTTTTGGTAGTGTTGTTCGCAAAGGAAGGTGGGAAGCGTGAGGGTGTAGGAGGAGAGGGCGGGGCTAGAGTGGTTACTACAGATGCAGTTGTAGCAGAGAGTTGACTGGGGAGGTGAGTGCAAGATCAGTGGTGGTGTCCATGGAATACGAGAGGGAGAAAGGGGAAGTACTGACTGTGTCGCAGCTATTTTCTTCAAAGCCTCCGCCACATAGTGTGCCACACGAACTGATTTGATAGGAGCACCATAATGCTATACATGTGTGAGTCGTTCGCTCCAGAATTGGTTGTGACGACGCTGTTGGCGCAATGGAGCAACTGCAAAGGACTCACATCTTGTACTTGAAGCTACACTTTCAGGAAGTATATCCGTCTGGCAGACTGGGGTTTCAGCGACTACCAAAACCCATAATTTTGCTTGCGCGATGAGACTGAATCCAAGTGCTCTTGTGACCCTCATGATTCCCTTTTTATGCGCGCAAGCGGCCTATTTTGATCTGTGAAATGTGCCTTTGTGCTTTCACCGACGATTAACCACCGACAATTGTAACGAACGAAAAGATTAAATCGAGTCCTCAAAAATGAGGGAAATGTGAACGAGAGGAATGAAAAGATCGTGCAGTAATCTCCTGACTGTGATTCAACTCACGAACTTATTCCAAGATCAAACCCGCGCCGTACCGCAGCACAACCACATATTACACGGCGCAATTTAGTAAGAATTCACTCGTTCTTCTATCCATCCCGCAAGTGACCGACGGCCGTTGCAGAATGCATGCACCCCATGATGCGGCTTGCACTTGTGGCACACGACAAAATGTATTTTGGACTGGATACGAAGAGGGTTTACAGTAACACGAGGAGGCATATACGAATAGAGATGTGCACTTGGCTGTTTCTGGAAATTGGCCCGATGTACGATGCGGAGGCGTGCTGACATTGCCGAGAAGGGACGGGAGGCCGAGAGAGGAGTTTTAGGAAGGAGGTGTAACAGATTACACGTGCGTAGTCTTGTGGGGGTGGGGTGATCTTCAAAAAGCAGGGTGGGAGAGTCTGGTTGTTTTACAGAGCAGCTGCAAGAAATCCTGTCCCTTGCAGAAGGTGTAATAGCCGTTTGTGCAATCAGTAAATCTCGCTGTGTACTAATGCTTGACTGGCACAGACTTACTTCGGTTCTACTCAAAGGTAAGCAAGTGGTACTGTACGTATATAGAATTTCTATAGAATCCAAATCTCCACAAATTCAACACTAGAGCGTCTCTCATGAAGAGACAAATCACAATGTCCAGGTTGGCAATTGATGGTTATCAGGATTCCCATTGCTATTCCCTCTAAACTCCACGACCTTCCAGGGCCCAATCGGTGCCCCTGCCATCTCCTCCTTCAAAGCTTCAATGAAGTCTTCATATTGAAGGACACGTTTAGGGCCATCTTTATCCCAGAAGTGCATGGTCAAGCCCTTATAATGTCGAAATTGAAGGAGCGAAATAAGCCATGGCGCAGGGTATTCGAAATGAGTTGGGAACGATATAACGCTGCCTTGGGTGAAGATAGATTCAGCTAGCATGTGATGTTAGATGACGTTGAGGGAACCGAAGTTTTAAATTGGTAGGCATCAAGCAGAATAGGGAACTTACCAGACTTTTCATAGTTGATACCAATATCCATCCTTGGCTCCCCTTTATACTTTGGCGAAGTACTCGTGTCCCAACTTGTATCACCAAAACCCACTTGCCACCTTTTATACATGCGCTCCCTGTTATGCGCATAATAGCAACTAGAGTAGTAGAAATACCATGGCGCCTTCAGATACTGTAGGTCGGGCTCTTCCTCCACGTTTAGTCCAAGCTGTTACCAAATTAGTTCAACAAGTTATTTCACGTAGAAGCATAGATTATACATACTGATTTCCTATCCCATGGGCAGCTGCAATAGTTATTGATATGCTCCCATGCCCTGAAGAGAGGGTGTCCTGTATCTGAATGCGTTGCGGCCCACACTTGTCGCGGAACGGACAACCTCAAATGATTGATCTCCGTACGAACACTCTCCTCGAAAGAGAAAAGAAACTCTTCGGCATCTTCAAGGTCCGAGAATTGCAGTGCATTCTGGCTGAAGAGTGTATGGCGGGAATCGGGAAGCTCCAAATAGATCTGCTTGCATATACGGCGGAAACCCGCGAAATTGGACGGACCACTTGTAGAGCACTGAGCATGATCACCAGTACCTGGAGGGCATACAGAGCTCTTGAGCCCAGCTGGTGCCACGCATTGGTGGTACGAGAACTTCCCGGTGGCAGGATCTTTATTGACGTGGGCAATATTGCCAGAGACAACTTCGGACCAGATATTATCACGAATTTCTCGTGGAAGTCGTAGTAAGGGCGATTCTGTTTGTACAAGACAAGCTGTCACAAGATCTTTCTGCCTTTGTAACTTTTTGGCCTCCTTCTGACGACTCTCGACTTCTGCTGCGAATCCTGGTAGCAGCTGCCGAAACCCGTGGAGCAAATCATGATGGCCATTAAAGAGTCCATATATGGCAGATTTGAGATCACGGAGTGAAATGCTACCGTCCTCTTGCGATTGAAAGCTTTCAATGCAATCATGGAACTGGGCAAAAACTTCTGGATTTTCTGCAAATCGAGCCTGCGACCAATAAGCTCCTGCATATCTCTCTTAGTCGTTTTTCATACCTCGACCATATCAATATAGCTACCGAGCAAAGTACGTGTCGCGCTGTCTTGTATAGCGCTTGAATCCCCAGTACTCATCGTTATGTTAGTTATTGTGGTTAATACTGTCGAAGAAAGTGGACGTGATGAAGTCCAAACATGAGAGCCATCTTCAGACATTATATAAGTGCCAAGGCATGGTACGTCTAGGCCTTTCCAATCTAATCATTAGGCTTCAGTAGGAGCTAGACAAGGATACAATACTATCCCCTCCCAAGAACAAAGGTTATTTGATGGGTTTCGCTACTGAAGTAATCAGGGGACAGACAAGGGGTTTTAACCACTTAAAATGGATGAATTGGGTCCGAAGATACCTCGAATCAAAGGTTTACGTAGTTTTTCAACTTCGGACATAATCCATCGATTTTGAGTGGTTAAACCCTCCTGTTTATACCCTCTGTGGCAAAACCCATCAAATAACCTTTGTTCTTGGGGGGGGGGGGGGGATAGTATCAAGTACAGTCTAGTTTCAGGCAACACAGCGCACGGCTCATTCTAAAGGCGGTAAACGATGCGGGAAACTTGAATTATTTTGATTGTAGCCGTAAAGCGGTTCTCCAAAGCACAGAAAAGTATCATGACCCCTGTTTGTCCATGAACGCCTCCTAGGCTGTTGACTCCAATGGCGCCGCCCCTCAGGTATTACCCAAAATAGTACAGCTATCGTAACACCAGACTTGGAACCATTTTGCGTCCAGTCAAATTAACATGAAATTCGTGAATTCCATCCCCAGCTCCCACATATCTATGGCTCGTCAGTTTTCGAGGTCAAACATTACAAGAGGGAATAAAACACATACAGTATTCTACCATCCTCACTCCATGCGCAGCCCATAGTCTCAACGTTTCCTCCCCTCCTTTCTCGTCTTCCAGCACTAACCTCAATACTATATCCCGATTCTTCTGAGGGCCGCCATGGCTGTCTTAGTCTTTGGGCGAATTCTCGGCTTTCATCATCTTCAACCTCGATACGCAGTCGCGTGGTCCTATCGGAAGGATCTGTAGAGAATCGTGTGCGATATAAAGCTTCAAGCTCGGCCCATTGATTGGTGGGAGAATCAGAGCCAGTATTTGGTAGACGAGGATCAGAGCCAATATGTGGAAGTCGAGGTGCAAGAGACAGTCGTTCCAGACCTGTATATGTATCACCACTGGTCCTTCCACTACCACTTCCACCACTCTCATTATCGACTGTGTTATCAGATGTAGCCAGAATAGATGATGACATGCGCCGTCTTGGTTCGTGCTGACTACGTCTCTGGCGATCCTGATTTTGTCTATCAATGAAAGCCCGGAACGAGGCCGGACTTCTATCGGAGTTTACAAAATCACGTAAGACCCCAGGTAGACCAGTGGTAGATACACGACGTCCAGCTATGCTAGAGTCGTCCCGTGAATTTGCCGATTGAGCAGCCGATGTGTATCCATCCCAGGGTCCCCATCTGGAACTACCCTGTGCTTGTGCCTCACGAGCTGCATCCCTCTGTCGGCGAGCCATTCTGTGTGCCTGTAGAAGCTCCATCTCATCAGCGCTCAAGGGGGGCGGAGGGTCTCCATCTGCCAAATGACGAGTTAGGTTTCTAAGTTGTTGCCGCTCAAAATCAAGGCCAAGGTAATCTGGAGTAGGGCTAGAAGATGCTGTCTCCGTACGAAAGCTCCTAAGCCTTGGATCGATCGCCGGAGTATCATCTAAGCGCTCAGTCACCCAGACACGTTCTACACTGTCCCCATGAGCATCGATATTTATCAGTTGACGTGACATAAACAGATCTCGGACGTCAGCAATGCCAACACGTCCATTCGACTCGGTCCACGCAAGGAGGTCGAAGGGACCAGGCGCAAATTCCAAGGCTCTTACTGCTCCATGTTCATGCCCGGGTCGTGACGATGTAAATGTAACAACCAAAGGATCATAGTCGTCCTTAAAGAAGGAACTAGTCAAATACACGGATATTGCTCCATACTGTGTTCCTAGAGCAAGATATTTACCTGACTTCGAGAAACATGCAGCGAATGAACCTCTCATGTTCGTCTTATCTGACTGCCGCTGCCCTTCAATCTGTACTCGACCCATCGCTGTCCATTCGTACTCGGAAACTATCTGCTTCGACTCAAACCGGGATTTTCCGGATTGTTTAGCCTGTCTCTTGTGGAGATAAAGGAACGGATCGTCGCCACTATGCCATGTTAACGAAGTACCAAGGTTGTGCGCAATACGAAAACCTACATCGCAATAAGTAACTCGCCGTCAGGTGATATCAAAGCACGATTGACAAAATCCGGAAAAGTAAGCTTGTCCAGCGTCTCGGCATCATAAAGATTAAGGATACTGACTGTACGGTCATTGAGTGCTACCACAGCTACTGGGTCTGTGTAGGCTCCAGCTATTGCTGTGTCCGGCGGAACCCAGATAGCTATACAATTGACAATTTCGGTGCCGATTTTCTTGACGTGTGTGATTGCTGGAGGGCTAGAGCCTCGTAAAGGTGCTGGCGAATCTCTGTGCGATGGCCTTCGGCCGGGATCAAGGCCAAGAGGTAGTCGAGCATCAGCATCAGCACTCAACCTTAGAGAAAGGTCTCTTCCGGGATGGCCACTCCCCACATAGATACTTGTATAGTTGCCATTGTCACCTCCGCAGCATAGCCAGTCCTTTGAAGCCACCAGACATCGTGGCGAGAAAGAAAGTGTTGTAACAATCTCTCGCTCTCGAGATTTTGTGTTAAGACGAATAATGTCGGTACCACTTGGGTAGTAGATGATGTGTTGTTTCGGTGAACTTATCAACGAGCGCAGCTGCCAATGGCTAGAGATGTAAAGTTAGCAGGATTCATCAGTATACTGCAATAAAGGCAACGAAGAGCGGTGTCAAGAGGAGAATAGGCTCTTAGTCTCGTCTCACTGCACTCATCTGCGAAAGAAAAATTCTCGAAATTTTCACTGCTCGCTGTCCACCACATAAATCTTGTGGATTGAATTCACTATACCTAGTAATTATAGAGGCGCGATAGTACTTTCGAGGAGAATGGCGAATCAACTCCTCAGTGGCATTGTACCTGTGAAATAACAATTGTTAGTATGTACTTGAACCTCACAATGCAAGTATCGCGAGCAACGTTGCACAAACTTACGAGCTTTCTTCTTTGACAGCCATGCTGCCATGCGCTGGTGATCGTGCCAACCATCCAAGGAGGAAATGGCCAATCTACGTTGATAGAGCAATACACGAATGATATGTAAGCAAAAAGAGTTCGTCCTTTGAATCGCTCTCTCGAATTTTAAGCGTTAAGAAGCGCGAAGTTCGAATTGTATTGATTGGAAAGAATGTGGAAATTGATTGTAAATATAGAAGTTAGATGTCGTTAATGTTTGATGTTTAATCGCATTCAAAACGACGTCAACACACAAGGCAAACATCATATCAAAGCAATAGCCAGCTCTGATGCATAAATGCCTGAAGATTACTCATGAAAAGATCTTTCCGGCCTTATTAGTGGGTCATTAAGTCACGTGAAACCTGAGATTCGATGTAATTCTACCGTGGGCAGACGCTAAAACGACTTTTTTTTCCCCGAGACCTCATTGATATATTTTTCTTCCCCTCGCCTCAATTTCAATTCTCATAGCATTTTCCTTACGACTTCTACCAATCTTCATAGATTTCTTCCACGAGGACATATAATCTACTTTTGCGATTATTTCTTGTTTCTGAAGCGATCTCAGATCAATATGCTCGCTTCCAAGATTTCAAGAGCTGTACGTCGAAATTCCCGTGAACCAATTTATTGCATCATAGAGCTAACATATTTTCTTCGCAAAACAGCTTCCAAGGGCAACCTCTATCACACGCCCAGCATCCATTCGCACACCATTAGGATCATCCTTTGCTAGACGATGGAATTCGGACGATGCTGACAAGAAAGTTAGAGGGCCAGTGATCGGTATTGATTTGGGTATGTAGCAAGTATTTTGAATGGCTTTCTTTTTCGTATACTGACCACACTCTCTTTTAGGTACCACCAACTCAGCCGTAGCTGTTATGGAAGGCCAAACCGCAAAGATCATTGAGAACTCTGAGGGTAGGTTTCACTCTCCAATGACAAAGTCCAACTATCTTGTGCTAATTTGAATATAGGTGCGCGTACAACACCGTCAGTAGTGGCTTTCGCACAGGATGGCGAACGATTAGTTGGTGTATCTGCAAAGCGTCAAGCCGTTGTTAACCCAGAAAACACTCTTTTTGCAACAAAGCGTTTGATCGGACGCAAGTTCACCGACGCCGAGGTACAACGTGATATCAAGGAAGTTCCGTATAAAATTGTTCAGCACACAAATGGCGATGCTTGGGTTTCCGCTCGTGGCGAGAAATACTCTCCATCTCAAATCGGTGGTTTCGTTTTGCAAAAGATGAAGGAGACTGCTGAGGCATATCTCACCAAGCCAGTTCAAAATGCTGTTGTTACTGTTCCTGCCTACTTCAACGACTCACAACGCCAGGCAACAAAAGACGCAGGCCAAATCGCCGGTTTGAACGTTCTCAGAGTGGTTAACGAACCTACTGCTGCCGCACTTGCCTACGGCCTCGAGAAAGACGAGGACAAAGTTATTGCCGTCTACGATTTGGGTGGAGGAACCTTCGATATTTCTGTCCTCGAAATACAAAAGGGTGTTTTCGAAGTCAAGTCTACAAATGGTGACACCCACTTGGGTGGTGAAGACTTCGATATTCACCTTGTTCGCCACTTGGTGCAACAATTCAAGAAAGACTCTGGGATCGATCTTTCCAACGACCGCATGGCAATCCAACGTATCCGTGAAGCTGCTGAGAAAGCCAAGATCGAACTGTCCTCTTCTATGCAAACCGATATCAACCTTCCTTTCATTACTGCCGACTCTTCCGGACCGAAGCACATCAACCAAAAGCTTTCCAGATCGCAGCTTGAGAAGCTCGTTGATCCTTTGATTAGCCGCACCATTGAGCCTGTACGAAAGGCTTTGAAGGACGCCAACCTCCAAGCCAAGGACATCCAGGAAGTTATCTTGGTTGGTGGAATGACTCGTATGCCAAAGGTCAGCGAATCGGTCAAGTCTATCTTTGGTCGTGACCCTGCCAAATCTGTCAACCCTGATGAGGCTGTCGCTATGGGTGCTGCCATTCAAGGTGGTGTTCTCGCTGGTAACGTCACTGATGTCCTTCTCTTGGATGTTACACCCTTGTCCCTAGGTATCGAGACTCTAGGAGGAGTTTTCACCCGATTGATCAACCGTAACACCACTATCCCGACCAAGAAGTCCCAAATCTTCTCCACTGCAGCAGATTACCAAACTGCCGTCGAGATCAAGGTTTACCAAGGTGAACGTGAGCTTGTCCGCGACAACAAGATGCTTGGCAACTTCCAACTTGTTGGCATTCCCCCAGCTCACCGAGGTGTGCCACAAATTGAGGTTACATTCGACATTGATGCCGATGCTATTGTTCACGTCCATGCCAAGGACAAGTCAACCAACAAGGATCACTCCATCACTATTGCCTCCGGTTCCGGTCTTTCCGAGCAAGAAATTCAGAACATGGTCGACGACTCAGAGAGATATGCTGAGCAAGATAAGGAGCGAAAGGCTGCCATTGAAGCTGCCAACCGATCTGACAGTGTTCTCAACGATACTGAGAAGGCTTTGAACGAGTTTGCCGATAGACTTGATAAGGCTGAGGCTGATAGTATCCGTGAGAAGATTGCCACTCTTCGTGAGTTTGTTAGCAAGAGTCAATCTGGCGAAGGAACCGCTACTGCTGCTGAGCTGAAGGAGAAGACCGACGAACTTCAAGTGGCTAGCTTGAACCTCTTCGACAAGCTGCACAAGGCCCGTGCCGCTTCCGGAGAAGCCCAGCCAGAGAGCACTGAGGGTTCATCGGAAGCTGACGCCAAGGATGGCGAGAAGAAGCCTTGAAAGGCCTAATCTAGCTGCCATCATTTTTGATCCTTTCTACGACCATTTGGTCATTTAGAACTTCTTGTTCACTGTATTCATTTGTATTTATATGTTCCATATTTGGCGACAACTTTCTGTTGCGATATGCAGCAGTTTTCATTCTTCATAGCTGGGGGCAAAGGCGTTGGAGAGACCAATACTGATCGCTACATTTAGCGTCCAGGGAATGTGTTATGAGGACTTATGGAAAAAGGCATTTGCTTGAGCTGTGTATAAAAATCTTAGGATAAGACGACGAATAATATGACATCCCCCCTCATGAATGAACGCATTTAGCCAATTCTCAATGTGAGTTCTTATTTACTCTGCCTACAATTACTACTTGCCGGACCTATAGAGAAGCCCTCGAGTACGACTTCCTCACATATCAAACTACATGTTTATGGGGTTTCTCCGTCTCAAGCTTGATATTGCGCTTGTGTTCAGTGATGTACTCAGAATGTGTTCCCATAGTAGAATGAAGAGGTATTGGCAGTCAAAAAACTCTCAAGTACGTTTTACTTCAGTTCGTACCCTCCCATCGTTCTGTATCAAAACACGACTCATAGATCGTTTTCTCTAGATCGCAGGCTGTAGTGGTTATCTATTTGCCACATGGAGTACAGTGCTAACTTAGACTCATGATACGTGCAACAGCCTGCCACAGTTTCCGAAAATTATATAGAGGTTGGCATCATCTCTGCTGTTATCCATCATTTGTCATTCTTCGCCTTGCTTTCAAATCGCGGTGCGGGGGCGACGATATGAGAGGGGTGATTCCGCAAAGGGTTAGATCAATCGTGGTTAATGCTTGAACGGAGCCTAGCGAATTTCACCCACTCAATATCATATTTTTAAATAAGAACTTCAGTCGAACTCTCGACAGCCCCCCACAATCAACAGCACGAGTACTATCTCTGCCATCGCATCACAGAAGAGATCATCCTGGGAGCGTTGTTAGGAGGACGTTTGACACAGTTTTTCTTTCGCATTTTCCAAAATTTCGATAAGACAAAAGCTATAACCTGCTCGCAAAAATGTCTCGAGTCGCAAAGTGAGAATATCAACTTTTTTTTTATAGCTACGGCAGCATCTAACAATTTTTATAGCAACCGCGACTGGGCCGACGACGAAGATCTCGAGGATTCCAACGAACTACCTCCCCCTCAGACTACTACCAACAAAGATGGCACTAAAACTATTGTTACATGGCGGATAAACGATGAGGGCAAGAAAGTCAAAACCACCCGTCGCATCAGATTCACAACAATCAAAGAGATTGTCAATCCAAGAGTAGCAGAGAGGAAGCAATGGTCGAAGTTCGGTCTTTCACAAAAAGACGCTGCTGGAGTAAGTTGAGATGGACTCGACGTTGGTGGAAGAAATGGCTAACATCGTGTCTAGCCTGCATCAGACACAACCAGTGTAGGAGAGAATATCATATTCAGGCCAAGTGCCAACTGGCGAAAAGATGCAAAGGAAGAGGTCAACGATCCTGGATCCATGAAGGATAAGTTGAAGGACAAGAAGATCAAATGTCGTATTTGTGGTGCCGACCATTTCACAACTAAGTGTCCTTTCAAAGACACCATGGCACCTATCGGTGACGAGGGAGGCTCTGCGGATGTTGCCGCTGGGCGTGCGGATGCTCCTGAAGGACCAGGTGGGTTGGGCGCTGGAAAGAGTTCATACGTTCCTCCTCATCTTCGAAACGGCGGTGCAAGCGGCACAAGCGGCGGTGACAGAATGGGCGGTGGCAAATTTGAGAGAGATGATTTGGCTACTCTACGTGTCACTAACGTAAGATTTTTCCTTGGACCCTGTATATCTTTGCATAGCTAACATCGCAATAAGGTTTCTGAAATGGCCGAGGAACAAGAACTGAGAGACATGTTCGAGCGCTTTGGTCGGGTTACCAGAGTCTTTTTGGCAAAGGACAGGGAGACTGGTCTTGCCAAAGGATTTGCCTTCATCAGTTTCCAAGAAAGGACTGATGCTGCTAAAGCGTGTGAGAAAATGGATGGTTATGGTTTCAAACACTTGATTTTACGAGTGGAATTTGCGAAGAAGGCTTCTTAAATGTATCGCGACATGACGGGCATGGAAGAGAAATTCGGAGAAGCATGATGAGGGAGGACATGTGTAACCGAGTGTCATGGGTCTCTTGATTAAGGGAGTTATGAAGGAAAATGAAATCCCATTCGAGCTTCTTTGCCAACAGTAGAGGATTGTGGCTATTGTTATTGCTATTGTTATGCGTATAGTTATGCTTATGCTTATAGTTGCGCGAAATACTGAACTCGAGGCAAATAAAGTTCAGCGCCGTGCCGCCCAGCCACAGCGGAGTTTTTCACCACACCCACTCGTAAGCACAGACGCCACGCCAGTAGAACTAATCAACGAACGCCGCTCGATATCTGAGCACACACTGGCTACTCGAGTTCAAACGCATCTCTCTGCACAAAGTAGGCCTGACACACAGACACCACAATTTCCGCTCGATTGTTTTCATCTCAAGTTTCCAATTTCCGCTCGATTGTTTCAATTTTCGGGATGCGATTTTCAAAGAAGTCGTCTGATAAAACTTCGCGATGAAACTTCCTAGTACTTGGGAGTGGAGCGCGAGCGTTGCAACCACCGTCCTCCAAAAGCGATAGCGAGCCCCATCCCAGCCTATCATGGGACCCCAACGGCCATCGAGATGCATGCAATTCGCATGTAGTTCGCAAAGGGAAAGGCAGACCACCAGCATTCTCCCGCTGGATCAACGTTGTTAGCTCTCCCGCGAATGGTTTTGCTTTCTTTAGATTTTTTTGGCCCCGGATTGAGGCGTCGGATCATCGATAAAATGGAGTGAGTGCTCATGGATTGGGTTCCATGCACATAATCACAGCCTGTGAGCTCCAGTTTGCCCTCCAGTTTACCCGATGCAGTGTGTCGCACCGTTTTCTGTTTAAAGCAGGAGAATCTCCTGTTGCTGCGCCGTCTTATTTACACATCGGTTTTTTCTTCATCCTCCTCGGTTTCATTTCTCCAGACTTCGTTTCTTTGCTTTTAACCCGGCGGCAGATCACATTTGTCTTGTTACACAAAACGTTATCTGGCATATACCACACTTACCTTCCGCTTGGGTAACATATTATGCATCTTTTCCTTTCCTCCCTTTCTTCTGAGTAGTACATACCCTCGAATAGTTTCTCGCGTTTCACTCCGAGTACCTTGGTTCTACGGGCACACTTATACGTAAGGCGGATCCGCACGGCGAGATGCAGCGACCACCCGCTTATGTCCTGGCCTCCTGGCCGAAACCAAATTATGTCGATCCGGTCACTCATGGCTATGGGAATGTGGTTATGAATATTGTGTTATATTTGATTTTGTGTATGTTTCTATCCCTAAGGATATGGACGAGGACAAGATTGAGGGCTTCATTTGGTGCGGATGATATTATGATTTTGCTTGCCATGGTATGTCCCAATAGATTGTTAAGATAGCGCTTCAAGTTCATCCGAGCCAGAGTCTAACAAACGGTGCTAGATACCAACGACTGGGTTCTTCGTCTTAAGTTTACTAGCCGATCTCAAATTCATGTGGACAAGACATCAGGTATATCCCCTTGCTTCTCCTTCTAGGACCGTCTCGTGGCTAATAGTTACTCTAAGTATGACATACCCATTGACCATGTCGAATTCGGGCTCAAGATGGTGCTGCTCATCGAGATTATGTTCGCTGCTGCATGCACACTCACCAAACTATCCATGTTGATGCTGGTCAAGAGGATGTTGGCCGGCGCCGCACTGTTCTGGAGAAGAGTCGTCACTGGCGCCGTTTGGCTTGTAAGTATACAAGGAGCATTGTTCTGCATCGTCTTGGTGTTTCAATGTAGGTCAGTCTACACATTTCTTTGAAAAGATAAACTTTCTCGTGAGCAACCCCAAGAACAGTTGATGCTGACAAACATAGACCCCCACAGGACTACTGGAAAGTGACAGAAGAGCCGCAGCCTAATTGCATCAACCAAGCTTCATCACTTTTAGTGGCGGGCGTAATTAATACTCTGACGGACTTCCTCGTTGTCTTACTTCCCATTCGAGCTGTGGTAAGTCATCTTCTTTTGCTCTATTGTGTTAATATCATCTGTTCACAAAAACTTCTAACACAATTCTGTCTAGTATACAACCAATCTTCCCTCTCGCCAGACCATGGCTGTCTCCTTTCTCTTCACACTAGGATTCCTCTCCTGCTTCGCAGGCATCATCCGTACATACTACATGTGGCGCGTAACCCAGGTGTGGGATCAAGTATGGCATTCATATCCCGTCTGGGTATCCGCTGCCGTCGAGCTCTACATTGGGATTGTATGTTACTTCCCCCTTCCCCTATCAGTGAATCATTAACTAACCAATCAACCAGATCTGCACATCCATCCCTGCAACCAAAGCTTTCTTCCAAAACTACTTCCCTAGAATCTTCATCTTCTCCACGCACGGCCAGCTCTCCTCAACCCTCGAATCCGAGCATGTCGGTACGAAAGAAAGCGATAACAAGGTCGCCATGGAATTGGAACAGATGCGGCAGCGGGGCCACCACGCGGAGGACGGCCTGAGAAATCTTTCCATCACGTCGATTTCAACACCGAGTCGAGCTGGGGAGATAAGAAGTGGGGATGGGAGTGTAAATGTGATGAGTAGGGGGGAGAGTGCAAGAGAGATAGAGAGGAAGAGAGAGAGGAATGAGAATGAGGGCGGGGAGTGGAATAGGGGAAAGGGAATACATGTTATGAGGACAGTGGAGGTTGAGGAGGAAGAGAGGTTGCATCACGGGCTGATATAACACAATGCGTAACAGGGTGTTAGGGCCTATAAATTTGGCCCTTTCCATTAAGTTTATGATACCATACTTACATTCTTTGATATATAGTTTTTTATCTATGAGCATGAACATGACCATATCACAATTAGCCATGCCTAGAGCACTTACACTTCTACCTCATCACAATCTTATTTGTAGCACACTGAAAAGTGTACAGTGCACTTGGCCAGCGACCCTAACGGGATCATCCATCGACTTACTCTGACTCAAATAAGCATCGATCAATCAAGTCTTTGTCCCACGAACGAACGAACGAACGAACGAATGAACACACACTCCTTCCTCCATAGCAAATCCAGAAGAAGAAGAAGAAGAAAAAAGAAAAAACATAAACCTACCTACCTACCTACGTGAATACCCCACCCCACCCCACCCCACCCCACTCCTACGCTCGCTCTCTCGCTCACCAATCCAGCATGCAGGGGGTGACTGAGTGAGTATCTACAAATGCAAAGCACCCGACGAACCAACATCGACATCGACATCGTTGCACATTGCCGTCCGCAATGGCAAAGGGAAGGGAGGGCAGGGCAGGGCAGGGCGTATGTAAAAGACGCAAAACGTGTTTGAAATCCGAAGGGATCGATTGACCCTCGGAACTTGGCTTTTACGTCTACTACATTCCCCGCTTCTGGTTTCGCTCCTCCTCCCCCTTCTTTACCTTGCCCTCCCCCCTTCCTCCACCTTGAACAATGCTCGCAACACGCTTCAGCAAAACGCAGAAAAGACAAAGATCAGAGCAAATTGTGGCCATCGCTCGCTCACGCACACACACGCGCGCGCGCGCGCGCGCGGACGATAACACACAAACAAACGGAAATGGCAATATCAAAAACAATCTTACTTGGTACTATAAACACATCATAAAATTTCTGCACTCTCCGTTTCACCTCCCCCATCTCTAGCAATATAACAACTATTCATCTTCTTTATGTGCGTACTTACATATCGCTCACCCAACTTGATAGTTACTTCGCCTCTCCCATTTCAACTTATTGCTCACCAACCAAATTAGTACCTTCTCTCAAACCCTCAACGACCAAATCGTGTCCCTCAGCCCGACGGTAAATATCCTTGACATCATCTGTGGTAGTCTCGAAATGTGATGTTGCGTCGTAGGACTTGGAGATGAAGATGTTGTCTTTGGTTCCGTCGTCGACGGGCTCGTAGAGAGGGATTGGTGGACCCTGTAGTGTATAATGTTAGCATAGATTCGTCAAGTAGAATGTGAAGGCTGGTGCAGAGGGACGCGGGCTTACCATGAACTTTTCTTCAATCTTGCCAAGGCGCTCAAGACCTGGTGCAAGCTCCAAGTGGTGGTTTGCATCAGTCTCAGCAATAGTTGAGACAATGGCAATGTAGTAACCCTTAGGGCAAACACTGTGAACATTGGATACAACAGCAATGTAGATATCTAGCACCATGCGGTTAGTCGATATTCACTCTAGATGAAATCTGATGAAGCTTACCATTCTTTCGTCCAACTTGAGATTGGGGAATGATTAGTTGAGCAGAGTCGGCGTTCTCAGTTCCAGCAAGTGGGTGGTTCAAGATACAGATGGCCTTCAAGAGCTGGCCGACCTTGCGGACCTTTCCTGAGAAGTATGAAGGATCGGCGATGATCTTCTTTGTCTTGGTTTGGAATTTCATGGTCGAATCTTTGCCCTCGGCGGTCTTCTCGTGCATCGAAGCTTTGATTCCGCAGACCTTGTCACCATCATATTCGATCTCATCAATGCTTGCGTTGAGCATGTAAGTACCACCATAGATGGCAGAGAGACGAGCGAATCCTTGAGGAAGCTCGCCCAGACCATAAGCTGGGTAGATATAAGGGGACTTTCCGTAGCGGGCAACAGAGTTACCATACAAACGAATACGGTCGATGGTTTCTGGCGCCTTACCACTCTCGGTGATATAATCATCGGTCTGATAGAGAGCCATGGCGTGTCCAAGGAAGTCCCGAGTGCCAGGCTCAAGACCGAACTTGTCATAAATATCCTTCATGGTGCATGTGTTCATGTCAAGACCTAGAAGTTGTCAGCCGTCATTGTAGAGCCTCATTCCCAATCATCATACCCTTGTGTGTAGCAGGATCTTTGACATCGAATGTGCCAACCCATTCGATGAAGCTCTTCATTCTTCGCTTCTCAAAGAGACCCATCAAAGACGATCTCAAAGCCTCGCCAGCATCTGAGGGGACCTTTGCAACCATAGCCTTCGCACCAGCACCTTGTTGGACGAAACTTCCAGCAACGGATCTGAACTCAAGATATCTGGTAACATCGGTAGAGACGAGAATATTCGTAAGTTCTCCAGAGGACATCAAGAATTTTGGCACCAAATCGATGTTCCAATCGTTTGCTCGTCCGTACTTCTTCCACGGTTCCTCCCCCTCGTTGTAGTTGCCATATTTCTTGAAGAGCTATTTTCCTGTTAGAAAGGCACTCGCAGATCGTGTAATTATACTCACGGTTTCGATGTTCACCGATGCTGCTTCACTGTTGATGGGTTAGCTGACGTGTTGATGTTTACCACTGCTTTCAGATACATACCCTCCGTAATGATCATTTCGGTCAATGTGCAAGACCTTCTGTCCCTTAACGCTCAAAACACTGCAATCCAATCATCAGCAAGAGTTCCCAGGCTATCTATCTTCGAGCTCCCCATACCCAGAGAGCACACATTCCGTCAAACCTAACACCAAGTTAGCAGACTCTCTCAATAGGCCTCATAGGAGCAGGATGCCCCTCCAATGCGGGGTCAATGCCTTACCAGTACCCAAAACGATAACATCGTACTCTGGGGCAACTTCTTCCATATTGAATTAAGTTGTTTGTAGCTTTGAAATAAATTTTTTCACGAAGTTGGGCAAGAAAGAAGTATGGGAAGGGCGAGATCTCAAAATTCCTCAAAAGTGCTGGCTGTAAATGATCGGTGAGATGTATGTACAACGCCGTTGAAGCTCTCTTAATCAGTGTTTAGCTTGATTGGCTTCGCTAAGGAAACTGGAGTCGACCGCTTTGTTGTATTGGGGATTTTCTGGTAGAGTATGTCTCAGTCAAATCATACTCCAGGGGTTTTGTGGAGAATGCTTTTATGGGTTTAATGTCCTTTGCAATATTTCGTGTCTTGATAAAATTGTATCTACCAGTATATTGGTAGAATTGAATCTTGTCTTTGACTCCTATAGACTCTGGGTATGTATTCACTTATATTGACTGTACTCTTCAGTGTTTCTCGAAAGGAGAAGGATCAGCCTACAATATGACAATCGATTGTTCTAGACAAAATGTTGTCTAGATCCATATCAAGAGTCCAAAGGTTCATCCTCATCTCATCCTAATTGCCTTCTAATGTACATGTGATCTTCATGGTTAGACCTTGACTGCAACTATTGAGCATAGTGATTCGTACTCATAAAGGAGTTCGTTTACAGTCATCCCACCAACATGATCTAACTTAGTACCCCCCCATGCCAGAGATTCATGTAATATTCCTGCGTTACACTCCCACTATTGTAGCCATCATGCGCGAGCTGCTTCACTCTCGGATTCAGCATTCTCTCCTAGCACAACGTCTTCCTGAAGATCTGCAGGAGTAAATAAGGGCCCATTGCCTGAAAGATTGATCTCTGGGTCATTCTTCGCGACCTCCTCCGCATCCCTCCAGGAATAGTATCTCTCTGTCAAAACATGTTTAATTCCTCTCATCGTTCTTCTCACCTATCCACACCACATTCCCACAATTAGCCCGGATTCCTCAAGGGCAATTTCAAGTATACAAACATTAGAGGTAAAACTTACAGCAATGTCCCTCTTCTTAGCATCCTCTACTCCGTATCCTAACTCCATTCTTTTTCTTTCATAGTTCTCTGTAGCAATGCGATTCCTTTCCTTACAGCAAACCCACCACAGGGCATGTAAATCTTCCCAGCTCTTTCCTCTTAATTCTTGAACCGCCCATGGTCTCCCAAAATCGCCTTCCTCAGCTGGCGTGCTCAACGGTCTATCTTTATGTTTGAAGAATTCCCATAACCCATGGTCGTCATCGACCTTTATTTGCGCCCGCTTCGAGGGGTCGAGGACGGGTTGCGGGAGCTCTGTTTTGGATACGGAGAGGGGTTGACGCGGCCCAGTACGCCTTTGCGTAGATACACCGCGCAAGCGATTGTGGTCACGAGGAAATAGGAGGGTATTGGTGGTCGAGAAGGAAGATGTCTGCGAGACTGATGGCTTGTTGAAGAAATTTTGGCTTTGTAGGCAAGGAAGGAGGAAGGTTGGGGGAATGTTTCCAGCTTTTCGTGACTGTAGTAAGTTCCGCACAGCGGGCCGTATCGCCGTAGGAGTTGACATCTTCCGCTGAGCCTGTCAATGCAAGTCCGAGTCAATGTCCAGAGCAATTTACTACATCAAATTGAGGATATCAGAGATGTCGAAAATAATTCCCGGCCAGCGTAGAACCCATTTTGCGTCTGATCTTAGCGACCACATGTGCAATTTTGAAGCTTCACATTGGCATTTATTTGTACACATGACTTTGATCCGCGAGTAACATCAAAAGGATTCATGCCGACTTGTGTCGCAACAAATTCAGTTTTGTTGCATATCGAAATTTGAGCCCGATGCTTCAACTCATTTTGTGAAGCCCAACGCGCCCAGCGAGGTCGGAGAAGCATCTCTACGAATGGGAAGATTTTCCCCTCTCTCTTTCGTCTTACATTGCATGCGGTAGCTAGGCTGCAAACGGCAATTTAAGCTGCTTGAGACTGGAGATGGATGGTTTTGCGCCGTCGAGTCGTGTACTTGCACCGCGAGGCTGCCGTTTCTGTTTGTATAAGAATGTGACAAGCTTGGCTGCTCTGGTTTGCGCAAAACTGATACGTCGTACGACCACAGGAGGATAGCGGCGAGTTGCATGATCACGCATAAACCCGATCGGGTGATCCTGATGCTACTACATGCATGAGATTGAGATCACAGGAGACGCTAAGTAATTATCTAGATCCATTTGCATGTTAAAGCAAACCCGCCTGCTGGTGAGAGAGCTGGGCCGGAACAATAGCAGCAGCAGGGCTCCGTTAAGTCGTAGTATGGATACAAAAAACAGTTTCGCTCTGCTATATATCTAAGCTAGAGTCTAAAATACACTTCCCGCGAGTAAATTGCGGGGATGGATGGGGACTATGAGGTTTGTAATATCACATTCAAAATTTCATGAGTCAAATTCAGATTAAAGGTGTATAAGGTGTATTCGCAACTAGCTTGAAGAGAGCCAGTATAGGTATATTAAATCCAGCACAATAAGTATCTCCGCGATAGTCAAACTGATCGTTCTTATATTGCGGCCCCGTCCGTCATCAAACTCCCTCGAGGTAAGACGAATATCTTTTCTGAAGGAGAATCCAAATCCCAAGCAACGCCATACGTGCTATGCCATTACACAGTAATATCCATCAAGTAACAATCTTGCACGCGGCAACCCGAGAAACGTAACAATTCCTACTCGAAAATCTACAAGAGGTAGACCATGCCGGCAGCGGCGGCGGCGAGGAGACCTCCTGAAACGGAGTTGGCGACACCGGCTCCCTTGCTGGAGGTGGAAGAAGCAGCGCTGCCGGTAGCGGAGGGAGTCTTGGAGGCGGAGACCAGAGTTCCGTTGATGGAGGTACCGTTGGTGAATGAGCCGGTGGAGAGTGGGCTACCAGGTGCGGTCACAGAGGCCGGGGCACCAGTTGAGGCAGTTTGTGCAGATGCAACAGCCGCGAAGGCAACAAGGACGATGGAGGAGAATTGCATTTTGACGGTGGTTGATTTTCGAGTAAAACGAGTGTGGTTGCAAAGTGTGAAGTTGAGGACTTTGAGATCAGAGAACTGAGTGTATTAAAACGAATGTAGGTTGTTTGTTGCTTGGAAGGAATGTATGGAGGTTTGAACAGTTAATATACCATAAGGTGATTTATTTGTGGCAACAGGAGATTGCACTGCCTTGCAGGGCCACATATGTCTCGGTAATGATACAAATTTAGATATAATCCACCCCCTTAAATCTGGACTCCTTGCGAATCATGTGATATAATTAAGCTCAATGGCCAGATCGGACAAAATGGATGCTGATCTTGCGCAAAAAATTTGAAACCTCTTCAATCGCTCATCTAATCATTTTACATACGACGGAAAGAAATGTGCTACGGACGGGAATTGAACAGTGTCGGTGAATACGACCTAGGGTTCAACCTAGTCTACTTATAGGGGTCGCGGCCTCCCAATATCACCGCAAACGAAATTGCACAGAGAACTTAGGGAGGTGAGGTGAGCGAACCGTTCGCTCACGGTAATGTTCTGCTTCACTTGAAGTCTGGAAATGAGAAGAAAAAAAAACATCTGGTGTATACCTTGATGGATTGTTCACCTGTAAGCACATACGAATTAGCAGTAGCTTAATTCTTTTCGTACCAAGTAATCATGGCCATTCCATTGCCATTCCATTGCCATTGTTTAGGACAACGCAAACACGTCTCAGGTCTCAAGATTTCAGAGTAGGAGTAAATTGAGATATACACAAGTTGTTGTGCTGAGAGAGGTGGGCGCGTTGCCGAATATTGTGAAAGCCAACAACGAACGGCACATCCCACTTTTGACGTTCACGCATTGGGAAGCAGAATTGCACAGACATTATAAAGCATGACTCGCAAGAACATGGTATCCTTATAACAGCAAGACTTTGCAAATTCACAAGGAAGCGGAAACGGCGCACATTCTGAGAAAAAAAACGAGTGAACAGTAAAAGAAGCGAACAGAAGTAAATTTAACTTCTCACTGCCCCTGCTTTTGACAGGTTGAGATCAAGCAGGAATCCTTGAAGATCTTGTCCTATCTGGCAGACGTGCCAGCCCCCTCTTCCATAAACAATAAAGTGGTGTCAATATTCTCGAAGAGCATTAGTGAGACTCTCTAGCTACTAGTCTACCACGCGAAGCCCGCGAAGGCAATATTTGTTGGGCTTCATAAGCTGAGCCGTGAGAAGTATCGATCCTACGAATCAGGGCCGATATCGGTCGATTCCGTCGAACGCTGACACTTAGCCCGGGAATCATTCTACCAAACAGATTGCTCGCCATTCGAAAAGCACATCGTATCCCTTTAGCAAACAAGCTACCAACCAGCCAAAAAGATCAACTGCGCGCTCAGCTGCGGACTGCATCTGTTGGTAAATAATCACCTGATGCATGATGTGTCAAAGGAAGAATGCCGAACCGAGCACAATGCGGTGAGAAAGATTCCTTCAGCGCAAGCATGATGTTCATGGGCCTACCAAATGGGTTTGCAGAAGAAGCGCTATGGGATATATTGCCGGATAGCAGGGTTCACCGAGCCTAGTTCATTTTGGCTTCAGGAGGTCGCTGGCAAGCCACGCACACGTTCGGAAAATCTCTTCTTTGGGCGAAATTTGAGACTTTTTGTATCACTTGATGAATGGTTTTTCGTACAGAGAATATGGCTTTCGCACAAACCTCGGTTGATGAGAAATGCTAACATCAACCAGAGTATGAACTGGCGACTGAGCCACGCTTTTCCCTTCGCCTCGGGGTATGAGACAGACAAGACAGAGAAGATACTTTTCCGTCGATGACATAAGTTGGCTTGAAGACTGGCGTGCTAAGACTGGCGTTCTACAAAGTAAGTTGCAGAGAAGATGTCATCATGCCCGGCGTATCTGTAGCATGCTCATGCTCATGCTCATGCTCATGCTTACTCTGTTAGAGTTCAAGGGAGGGTTCGCAGGTTTGCACAAGGTATGCATGAAGTTATGAACACAATTATACGGCGCAGACTTCTTGGATAGTAAGCAGTTCGAGCAGCAACCTGAATCCTTGCACTGGCACGGTTGGTGGTCGCTTGATAAGCAGCCGTGGCCGTGGCGCCACAAAGAAGAACTTTGGAATCCCATCACAACCTTAATTAGGGTGGTGCATAATTCGAGGGTACGAAGGTACTCACAGACTACGCTACGCATACCTACCTAGCCGCCAAGGATTAGTTAACTGTGGACGAATAGATCTTGGGTCACTTGTTGATACACTTTACATAGTCCTATCCGAGGTAGTCATTCGCCTGCGAATTCATGATGTGGACGGTAAGCAGATGTTAGAGGGCCTTGCTTATTTTGGTAAAAGGAGACTCCGGATCATCTGAGTTCGGGACCGACTCACGAAGTACTGCCGCCACACCGTTAGGTGTTTGATGACGCATCACGGCATAAAAAAAACACCATGTCGAATATCGGCAGGTGTGCCGGGACTTGGAAAAGCAGCACTCCATCGATTCGAATGGCCCCTGCCACATTGATTATGCTTTTGCACGCCTTGATGGTAAATTCCTGGAATTAAATTTGATCGTCGACTATGGTTTGGACACTTGATACTCCCTGCCGCTGTTGTTCTGCGCAGAAACCGTGGAATTATTTCCACGGTCTTTCGGAATATGCATCCTGATTGGAGGCGCATGAGCGTTTTGGTTGATCGTGCCCAGCTCCAGGGCAAAACAAAATTGAACACTAACATATTTTCCACGATGCCTGCTCGACTGTCCAGGAACTTGCCTGTCGCTCGCGGGACTTGCGGCTTTCCTCTGGTTTCATCATTTTCAAGCTCACACTTGGCCGCCGCATGGAATTCGTGGACGAGTCTTCGGAGGCAGCGTGGCCAATTCTGAAAACATTGAGATGCATCAAGGCCTGAGCTGGCAGTAGTGCATGTGTTATTAAATATAGTAGGACGGTGTTTTGAATGTGTTGTACATAGAATACCATATTCGGATTGCAGAGCGTTAAGCTGTTTGGGGGTAAGGTGCGAGTGCTATGCTGCCACAAGCAAGCATCACGGTTCTTGTGTTAATCGTATTGGTGATGCGGTGGCATGGCAGCATGGTGGCATGGTTTGCATAGGGGAGCTTGAGAAGGTATGTTGATGCATGGAAGCTTTTCTAGCACGCTTATAGGTGCAAAATGTGGAAAAGAAGGCGAGAAAGAGAATGCTGTTCGATTCAAAACATCACAGCATCGTTGTTAGGGGAAATGCAGAGTACTGCCTGCTACCTTGTCCATTGCCGGCCGGCAGACGCAGGTTCTTCTCTTCGATTGGAAATGATTCAGGAGAGGAAAGATTTCTGCCATACTCTTTCGCGCAGAAAACTCGGTGAAATTGTAATATCGTGAAGGGAATTCGGCTTCTTTTTCCAATTCTTGGACAGACTACCCAGGTAAAGTTGGAGAGATGAAGAGTATGATTGGACATGGGTAGACAGCATCGAAACATCAAATCCCTCGGCCTCGTTTATTTCACTGCGAGTAGTAATCGAAGAGCAAAGTCATGTTGAGGTGGTGGTGTGTGGTGATATCGTGTAGTTTCCAAGCAAAGAGACGGTCAAGGGTTTGGATGGGCTGTTCAAAGGATGGTATGAGATTTCGTAACGCAATGATTCGTCAAATGGTCACGATGATGTCGACTGAGCATCCGGATGATGAGTATGAAGTTGTCATGTTGTATTAGAATTCTGAAAGGTCTAAGAAGTAGCGGTAGCCGTAGCGGTGGTTTTGTGAATCTGGGACATGGAAAAAGAGACAAGAATCTAAATGGAATATTTTGCGGTAGCTCGTCGGCAGCAAATATCAACGTCAACGGATGGATGGATTCTGCACACACAGCACAGCACAACACAGCACACACAGAGGACTCACAGCACAGCAGTGCTCTACGCTCAATCCAATACAATACCATCAAAACCCTCATCGGTTTCGCTGGATGCAACTCCTCCTTCTTCTCTTCTCCCCTTGACCCTGCCTTTCGCCTTGCCCGACCCTGTCTCCTCAAGACGCCGTCCAGTGCTAGCACGTCCTATCCGCTTCTCTCATTTGCCTCTCTTCCCTCTTATGCTTGCTTTGCCTTCCTCTTCTTTGCCCTTTCCAACCGAGCTATACTCCAATTGTGAACTTGTCGTCTACTGAAGTACGGATACTACCTTTTCTTGCATCGACCGCCAGAAAAGGCCGTGGTAAAAGCAGCGGGCCGTAGTGTGAATCAGGACAAGATCCTTACTCATTCAGAAAAATCACTGACCGCACTACCGTACTAAAAACAATACCGAACCCAAACAGAGACGTTTCTTTCCTTCTTCTCCATCAAAATCAGTCCTATCCCGTACTACCTTAACTTTCTTTGAGGAGCAAAGCCTCTCCACCTCGCTCCCAAACAACTTCCATCGACCACCCACCTCCCACCACCCACCGCCCACCCTTCCATCCCATCTCATCCGCGTGCGAAAAAATTTGGAGCCCATCTCGACGGGAAGCTGAAAGGCAAGCAGTCCATTTTAACGGCTCCGTACCCCGATCTCCAGTTTATTAGTCGCCGTGCAATACCACAAAAATCCCTTCTTGTTGAGTTGTGTGCTTGGGCGGATTCCCTTTTCCCTCGGGTTGCTGTGAACCCTGTTGATCGACCAAATCCTCTCGCTCTTAAGGAAAAAATTTTCCCCACCGGCGCGTTTATTTGCGCCCATCTTTGGATCATTGGGACGGATAAAGTCCTCGCTGGATCCACTTATTACTTCTACAACAATCTCAGTAAACATCTTGAGCCTCACTCCAGGACATCGTCGCGCTTCACTCGACCTGCCGCCCCCAAGAATAAACCCTCCCCCCCGTGAGGTCTACAACAATCGCTGATTACATCGCGCTTCACCTTGGTTGCAGCAGGGAATCTTGAAAGCTTTCCTGCCAATCCTTCGTGGTCATCAAGATCCGAGATACCACGCACCCGTTGACGGGAGAATTTAATACTTGCGTGTTTGGGAACTGTGAAGTTGGACTTCACAATCGGCCTGGAGCTTTCATCATACTCCCTACCAAACCAAGAACTCGGAAACAATCCCGATATAACGAGAGAATTCTTATGATCTGAAACCAATTTCTTCACAGAACAGGCCTCTTTCACAAAATTTTACAATCCGTTATGGACAACCCCCAATACCACTCAACGAACGCGTTGAACAACGGAAGCTCACAATATTCTCCACTCCCTGGCATCTCACCTCATCAACTTCAACATAACTCCAACCTGCCGCCTCATACCTTGCCACCTCTACAGCCACAACAGCATGCTGCAGTACAGCAGCAATCGTGGAGCGCGCCTCACACACCCCGCACACCCGCGACGCCAAACACACCCGGGTCAGCCACCATGGGGTACTCACAAATGGGCCAACAATCAAGGCCTCCGCAGATGATGTATGGAAACGCGTATCAACAGCCTCCACAACATCAATACCGCACTTCTGCTTCGATGATGCCTCAATCCTCGACGGCTATGTCGCATAACTTGCCCATTGCCCCAGCCCCTCCCACAAACCGTGGTCCACCATTAAGACCCATGCCTGCATCCAATGTTCCTCAGCACCTTTCCATGCACTCAGGTTATCCCCAAAGCAACATGCTTCAACAGGTCCTTACTGAAGAGCCTCCGACCCATGTTGTAGGTTCTCAAGGTCGTAGAGGTATTCTTCCCAGTGCTCCCGGACGTCTCCCAGTCACCGCTACTGGTAATGGGACGGCCAAGAGCACGATAGTCCCTGTCAAAGATGCCAACGGAAAATATGGATGTCCTCATTGCGACAAGACTTATCTGCATTGCAAACATCTCAAGCGCCATTTGCTTAGACGTAAGTTATTATTCCTTTTATCAAAAGTTTGATCTACGAAGGCCTAATTCCTTTCTAGATACGGGTGACCGTCCATACATGTGCGTACTTTGCCGTGACACATTCTCGCGCAGTGATATTTTGAAGCGTCATTTCCAAAAATGCTCTATTCGACGTGGAAACCCGTCTGGACTTAGTCATTTATCACACGCTCAGGCACATCTCAAGAAATCTCACCCTGGTCCTAAGGCGCATACCTCAATGGCGCCCGAGCCTAATGGTATGATGGCTGGCATGAACGGTTTACCCAACGGCCAAGGAATGCACCCCTTTGGCGTAATTCCTGACGGTAGTATACCCGGTGGTGGATCTAACATGACAGATGAACAAGCTACCCAAGCATCGAACGATATCAAGCATCTTAACAACGGAGACAATGGAGACAGACGGAACATGACAGGATCTGCTGCAGGCGGTTCAAGTCGATCGAGTTTTGATCAGGGATATGGTGGAGGAATGCCGAGTACTATGTCATCTGCTATGAACCCTGCCATGGCATTCAGCATGCCTAATGGTCAGAATGGTCATTCTTACAGTCAGAGCTACGATTTTGCTTCTCAAGGCAACACTGCTAACTTGCATCCGCAGTCGACGGTGGGAATGTCAACTGTTTCTAACGGACGACCCCCAATGCCTGTTTATGCAGGTGCGAACGCCAGCCAACACTCGACACTCGATTGGCCTCAAATGTTTCCATCGAATGGCCAAGATAACTTTATGACCTCCTACAATTCCAATATCGCGAACGGGCAAATGCAAATAAAGCAAGAATCGTACAACTCCAACTTGCCGAACGGGCAAATGCAAATCAAACAAGAGCCTCCCAACCACAACCTCTTCACCGGCGTCTATCCTAGTGCCTCTAACCTTCCCATCTCTGTATATTCCAACTGGAACATCCCTGCATCCAATGAACCGCTGCAGCAAATTTCAAACCAGTTACAAAATTTTTGCCTTAGTCAAACCCAGCTCAGTGCGCGCAGTCAGGAGATTCGAAAATTCCTCTCGCCAGACAATATCAAACACTTCCTCGAGCAGTTCAGCAACTTCCAGGGCCATTTCCCCATCATACATATGCCAACATTCCGTATCACGGACTCTTATGAGGGCCTTCTGCTAGGTATGATTTGTATTGGTGCTGTTTACTCTGATCGTATGAATGCAACACAAGTCCGAGAGATGATGGAGCTCGTAAAAATGGTCATAGAAGCCAATTCTCCCGTGTACTCGGTGATCTCGCGTGCATCAAACGGAGGTTACAGCAACGAGTCCATCGGATCATCCAAGTCTGAAATCGAACAAATAGCAGCTATCTTCTTGATGCAAGTTCTTTTCACCTGGCATGGGACCCCGCTTCAACGTGAAAAGGCTCGACGAGACTTTCCACAGGTTGTTTCTCTTGCCAGGAGGGCTGGCCTCACACAGCCAATCAACACAAGTCCGTTCAGTGTTTTGCATCAGCCACATGTTAACGTCGATGCGTTCGTTGCTGCAAACTTTGATTGGAGCGCCTGGGTTGAACAAGAGAAGCGGTCTCGATTGTTGTATATGATATTTCTCTTGGACTGTGCTTTGGTCATTTTCTTTAATATGCCACCGTCCTTTGATGCTTTGGAAATTCGCCTTCCTCTTCCTGCAGATGATGCTGCATGGGAAGCTCGATCTTCCACAGAATGTGCTGATGCGCTCGGGCTCAATGGCGCCGCCATCTCCGCACAAAAGAACCCTGACGGTAACCGACGACGCAAACAGCCTGAAATGCACACTGTATTGAAGACTTTGATGCACCACAGCTTTGACATGCAGCCCGGAACTACAAATCTGTTCTCAAAGTTCATAATTGTTCATGCTCTCCATGTACAGCTCTGGACTGCTCAGAAACAGGTTGCCCAAGAGTCGGGTCAACCCATGAACTCCATAAACAGTGGTAGAAGTACTCCGATAAGCCAAAACGACTGGGTTGTCAGGCGCGCAGATCAAGATACAGGCGGTTCTGCAAGCGCGAATACCAGTGGACGCGCGACTCCGGTAGACGGTCAATCTGCGCTGGCTCATCAACTTCTCAAATCTACTGTCAACGCTTTCGAAAAATGGAAGAAAGCATGGGATGAAGATATCAGCGTTCAGTACCCTCCTGGTTCTTCGTATTCTCGTCGGTTTGGGTTTTGCCGAGACGGTGCACACTTTTATTGGCTTCAAAAATGTATGGTGACTCAAAAGCTGGACTGGCAAATGCCTTCCGATCAGCGATTTACACATGTTATTCAGTTGTTGAAGTTCGCTAAGCGATGGGCCTCGTCAGACACATCGAAGCGAGGTGAAGTGCCTGGCTCTGTTAGCGACATTGATAAAGATTTTGGCGTAGCAAACTTGACGTTAGACATGGCGCAATTGTTCAGACCGATTAATTCAAAGATCGACTCTCCAGTACAAGGTGTTCACACCAACATTTAGCGACATTACTGCATGATTTATACGTTTGGGTGGGACAACTTATAGATGGACTATTTTCACTGCATTGCATGGGCGTTTCTGCATTTTCGTTCTATTCATTATGCTCCTCTTGACAGCGTCGAGAGCTTCGAGAGCATTTGTATATTCAAGAAAAAGTTCGCGTGGTTTTCATACACAGTACCTCAGCATTTGCATTCGGCGGCGAATAAATGGCAAGACTGCATTTGGTTTGGACGTTTCACAACGCTTGCATACATGGGATCGATAATTTTTTTCCGAATCTTCCGCTTATCATCTTTCGGCAGCATGGATTCATCGTTCTGCGTCGGAGACCGAGAATACGGAGATATGATCTAGAGGGATATCAGCTTTTTCAAGCGCTGCGTTAGATGGCTTTGCTTTTCTTGGGGTTTCATTATTTATAGAGATGTCCGTTATGAAGGGTTGGGTTGTATAGAAGGGAGGATGATTCGGATTTGGCCATCCGCGGTGATGATTTGAGATGACTCGGGTGAGGGGAAAGAGATATGGTATTTGCTCACGCAGAAATGGGTTGGGAGAGTAAAAAACACAAAAATTAACCTTGCGTTCTTGCAACGGCAAAGGTGGTGGTACATCAGGGGTGTATCAAAAAAAAATTCCAAAAAAAAAAAAACAAGACGAAGTGAGCAACGAAAAAGCGAAAAACCGTTTTCATGGGGCTTTCTCTGTCATTCTCAACTTCTTGCTAGATACTTGGTTCGCTTGCTTTCTGCTTGGTCTTGTTTCCAATGGTGATGGGGAGTGTGGGAAATTTTTGGGATTGCGTTACATAGCTTTATTGGACTTGACTTGCACATATGGAAAGAGAAGAAAAAAAAAGGGACTTATACATAAATCGTTTGAAAGATTGTTACATGGATGAACTGGCTTGGAACTAACGGGTTCATGTTAGGGCAAAGAAAGACTCAGATAGTAACATAGGGAAAAAAAGAATAAAAATTTACCATAAAAAAGAATAGGGAGTTTTGTGCTGTGATATGTGATTGTGGTTTGTTTATATGATAGCAAAGATGTGATGAGTTAACGGCAGGGACGATGCATCGTCGTTGATTTATAGTTTAGGAGATGTGGATTATGGGGGGCAAGTACAAGTGGAAACGGAAGTACAAAGTTGAGCGATGTAAAAGCAGCCAGGAATCCTCCAAACGAAAAACATGACCCGGTGGAGTGGATCTGGATGGATGATTTGGGATTAGACGGGAAGGGCGTAAACTTGGATGAAGTGGAGTTGAGTGTGAGTGGGCTTGGGTGGGTGGCCTTTGTGTAACGGATGGTGTGGATACTGACGGGATGATGGGGTGCGGATGCGTCTGTGGGGGGGGGGGGAGCGGGGATGGGGGTTTAGAT